>JAMBLF010000688.1:0-214411 GCA_030578115.1 Leucoptera coffeella | reverse complement strand
TTCTGGGCCTCCTTACAGCAGTCAGGGTGTAAGAGGTGATACCAGCTGACCCCGTGCAGGGCGCTCCTCTCCCAGCCCAGGTACCATTCGCTACTGGTAAAGGAAACAAGGGTTAGTGCTAGTCTGGGACTAGGGCAGAATGTAATCAGCTTCTTGGTATGTCATGAGTGGTTGATGAAAAGTAGTTTGGTTGGAGTTTAAAACTTTATGAGTACTTACTAGGATTAAATAATATATAGGATATTGTTTGGCCAATTGAAAAGCAGAGGAAAGGCGTAATTTTTAGCGCTGGCTCCACTGGGAATTAAACCCAGGCCCTTACGATTAGTGTATTCTTACATAGTCACGTCCATAATATAATGAAATAAATAATAAATTTACTATCTTTGGTTGTCGAATAAAGTTACAAGAAATTTAGCAACATTACCCTCTTTGTTACTAGATTCATTTGTTATTTCATTAATTGTACACATCACATCTAGCAAGTCAGCAACAATATTCATTCACAAATCAGATAATTACTTCTCACCATTTCTGTCCACCCCGGAAGGGATACTATAACCTTTATATGCATATTTATTGTTACATGTTTTTGTCACATAAATCCTCTTTGTTTTAAAACTACTTCTATGACTTAGTTAAGAGTTGTAGCCATGACCTCCTTGCTAAGAATACTCTTTGGTTAAGCCTAAGCATTTGGAGTTTAATGCAAATAATAATACGAAGTGATTGTTTACTTTGCATTTCAATTTGGTCGAATGGTAATTGATTCACACACTCACATACACATATATACATTCACGTCTTTTAGTCCCCTTCGTTATAGACAGAACTCAAGAGAGACGGCAATATCGAATGTCACTTTTGCATGAATAAAGTTGTAATATATCGTATGAAACATTAGTGACAGGTTGCTGGCACATCACCCTTTACATTCCATTAACCTATTGTAATATCCTATCAAACATTAATGACAGATTGCTAACACATCACTTGAATTGAAACGCCAGTTTTCCACGGCCTATGCAACTGGGTCGAAATTCTAAATCAGATATCTTTATTAATTTATCGTGATACGACCCGGTCTCGCATAGGAAATAAAATTAGTGTGAATCGCGAGTGTTTAAAAATAACTACATCACTTATTATATTCCATTAACCCCTAGTAATAAGCGGCTGTAGCCCAGTGGGTAAGACCTCAGACTCCGTATGAGAAAGGTCCTGGGTTCGAATCCCGACTCAGGCATGTACCAAGGAATGTAATTTAAAATATGTGTTTTTCGTTTACGTACAAAATTTACAGTCGCTAACGGTGAGGGAAAACATCGTGAGGAAACCTGCCTATCCCTCAGGATAGGTAATAGTTAGTGCCTATATACGGCGATACGGTTCACTACCTATCACGTTGGGTGCTGTCTATCTAGTGATACGCGGGCTTCGAATGACCCATACCTAACATGCCTTCGAAATTTCGGAGATGGGCATTCAAGCCTCTGACTACCCCGCCATAATAAGAAAAAGGGAGTGTGTAGACACAAGTCGTGAAGCGTATGTATGTATGGAACCCCTAGTCTCAAAATCGCCTTCTGAATAAAGCCTCCATAGGATACAAACGGCAGCTGTTCACCTTTCTATTCACCTCCCAAACTAGCATAGATACAACGTGTGTGTTTAATTTAATCCGTTCGTTTGTCAGTGCCTTGTATCTAGTCACAGGGGCTTGTTCAGACTTATTGTATGCAAAGGTACCCGGCTACTGGACAAGTGACAAAACAGGTTTCGATCGCATCTTGTACCTTGTCACAATGGGTCAAACGGTACTCAGGCTGAGAGTATGACATTAGACAACGCGTTCACGACCAACCCTTAGTAGTCAGTTCAGGTGTCCATCTCCGCTATTGCGAAGGTAAGTTCTATGGCCACCTCGAACCCACGTGTTGACCAGATAGTCAGTACTCAATGTGGTTGTAAGCCATGACGCCATTTACAAGCACTAACTATTACATGTTCGGGCAACAGGTAGGTTTTTTCACGATGTTTTCCCTAACCTTATAATTTAATGCATTTGGTAAATGTATTGTTATTACAAAAATGTATAGAGAAATAAAGTACAAGAGAGAAAAAAAGAGAAAAAAAGAGAGCAAGCGGGATTTGAACCCTGCACCCACTCATACAAAGCCTACCCTAACAACTGAGCTATGAGTATGACATTAGTGTCAGTAATAATAATAATTATATTTAGGGAGATATTGAACGTAGTGTGTAAGTAGTAAGATTTAGTATCTCCTATGTATAGTGATGATGTGAATATAACCCCAATATTCGTGTTAAAAAGTGACCTAACAGATTTTGTAATGGCTCCAAGATTCTGTCCACCCAGAAAGGGATTAAAACCAGTGAACGTATATGTAATACACACTAATACCAACTTTCATTCTCCAAACGATGGCCAGTGAAGTGCAAAATCGATTTGTCAACAGTTACGCTTAAAACCTTGGTCATGAGTCGGTTTTAGTTAGAGCAACGTATCGTGAACATAATTTCTGTACACCGTGAAAGGAGTTAATGAATGTATTATGTCAACTAGCATAAGTTGGACAAAACGATTCGGTTACATGTGTATGATGGTAGAAATAATCGAGTTATTAGTAACTAATATTTTATTATCGATTTACTAATAATGTTGAGCATGATTGTTCATTGCTTACGATTAGGTTTTGTTTTGTCGATGACTGGAAATAAGTTTGGGGTTTCAGTGATTGTGGTTTGTAATTTAATGTTGTGATATATATGCAAATAAATTCTCACTCTTGTGTCATAACACAAGATTAATTCTTTTTTTTTCATTTCTACGATTTAGAAAGCAAAGATATGTATATTTAAAATTCTATAGAAAATATGTAGGTTCAACTGTATATAGCCAATACTTAGATATGAAAAACTAGTCTTTACAGTATAATATTATGAGGATATATTATGGAAACCAATTTTGTTTTCACAACTATCCTAACCTAACCTTCCCTTCTATAGCAACTGACCTGATGTGTATACATACATATAAAAACAACTTACTTCGAATCCACATGCAGTATCTTCATATCGAGGGCATGCAGAGTTGTGAAGACATTAGTAGCGCCATGGGCCACGCATTCCCGGGTTTCTGGCATAGCCAATGGAGAACATAGGGCCACTAGGACTGGCTCATTACGACTGCAAAGCGGCAGGTGGGAGACAAAGTGACCGCGTACTAAGACTACCTGTGGGAGGAAGTAGATGGATTAATATATGAGCAATGTGCACATTATAACACTTATTATATAAAGTAACAGTAACACTTATTAGTAACATTTATTATATTAAGTAACAGTATCGGGAAAATGAGAATCCGTGATCTCTGTGTATCCCTCTGTAGGGAAAAAGGCGTGATGTGTATTGACGTAAGTGGCGATTAGATTACTAATTAATTTACAGTCTGTCTGCATCAGAGGCTGAGGTAGTAGCTTTTATATGCACGTTACCAATTCTTTGTATTGAATCTTATATTTTATTGTTTTATAAGCAGTGAATAAACAATAATTTTAGTGCCAACTTTGGCTGGTACTTGAAGAGAATTATTTTCTAATTCGTCTTAGCAGTTGTGTATTTTGCCGTTTTCTGTGACTTCATCTCAGGTAAAGATACTGATCTATTAATCAGAATAAAAATAATATAAATAATAATATAAAATAAATTTATTACAGAACTTTTACATGTATAACATAGCTTTTCGTACATAATTTATGTTCTTTAAGGTTTCTTATTTACATCATGAAAGCCTAACATGTTCAACACAGTCATCCCCTGATCTGCGTTCACTCAAATTTATATGCAAAACTTTCCATAAACAATCATACTTCAAGGTTCTACTATCAGTTAACTTTTTAACAAACTTATCGCCTTTGAAAGGTGTCAATCAAGTAAAAAGGCCACCCGACCTCTTTCGCCAAACGTTGCCTAATCGAGAGTACGACAATGACCTTTGCCCCTTGGCCATTAGAATTAGGGGCGGGGCTTCATGACATTCTTGAGAGTTCTCACTTCATTGTGACTGGTGTTCACATTAGGGTAGAAAAGGTAATAATTATGAACAAATGCAAAAAAGTGTAGTGTCAAGCAAGGTCACATCATGAATCTTTTCAAACAGCGTTGAATTTAGAATGTGTAAATTTCATTTCATTACCTCTACTACATTTACTTTCTTTAAAAACACCTGGTTTTTCTAAGTGTATTATTAGAAAATTAAAATTGTAACTTTTTTTTTGCACACTACATCAAATGATTTTTAGAACCTTTAACTCCCCAGTCACAGTTGTTTCTGTTGCTATTAATAACATAATATTATTGATTATCATCAGTATTAAAAAAATTAACGAATTATTTTATTACTGAGTGTACACGTTTCAGATCCGTACGTCATAACGGGGAGCACATACTGGTTAAACCTTAAAATCTTAGTTTTAAGGCATTGTAGTAAAGACAACGTATTTGGTATGCATAGCACCACCTAATGTGACCGAGCTGATTTACTAGATAATGCGGCGATAAAAGTTGCTCAGAACACAATAGTTTAATGGTTCACCATTCACTATCGTTGTTCACTGAGTCGAGTGATCTGGCTCTAATCACAACCTTGGCTGTGGTAATAGAATATTTTCCAATAATACTTTGGCTGGTACTGTGTTTGTATTGTTTCCTTACGTTGCTTGTTAGGTTGAACTTGAGTATAGGTATATGTATTGCAGGTCTATACGAATAAGTATGATAAAAATTCAC
Source organism: Leucoptera coffeella (assembly GCA_030578115.1). Classification (NCBI taxonomy): domain Eukaryota; kingdom Metazoa; phylum Arthropoda; class Insecta; order Lepidoptera; family Lyonetiidae; genus Leucoptera; species Leucoptera coffeella. The sequence goes on along the minus strand of JAMBLF010000688.1, from coordinate 209,599 downwards.
ATGATATTAGTGCTGCGTAAATATGTTCAATGTTACATCCTATCCATAAAATTTAACATCTGTTCAGAATAGTTTAATGAAATATAAAGAATGATTCATATTCTGTAAAAGACTAATAACTAACGGGACTTGTCGCGTATGTTTTTATATTATAAAGTTATCTTTTATATATTAATCATGAGTATAAATCGCGAATCTCTTAAAACTATAATTCTGTAAAAGAGCTTGTCACTCTGCAGAGATGAATTTTCAAATACTATCTATAACACTAAATCACGTCTTTCATCATAACACAAGCTGAAAGCCAGCTGATCAAGTTTTAATAGTGACCTAAATATAAAAATTATTGCGTTTGTGTTGTCAATTGGAACATTGGTAACAGGATGCTAAACTATCGCAACACTAATTCCTTTTTCTCCTAATGCCTTTGTCGCATATTACGACATGCCGGGAAGAACGATGGCTAGTTAGCATTCTTTTAACGTCTCAGATTAGCACGGGACCGGTGTAATTTTCAAATGTAGAACTCTAAAAAATCAATAGCGATACACAAATGATCATGTCAAGCAAGTGAAAATTGAATAAAGCGGTAGCGGCGACCGATCAAGTCACGATCAATTTGTAATAAGTGGGCTTTAAGTCAAATGGGTGCTCCAATTAAGTCAATTACAATGAGCATTGTTTTGAAAAATGTAACTAATTGTGTAATGGGCACATTATTGTCTTGCATCAGCTGATTGAATGACATAGTGTGTATGAAATGTGTTTATGATGTTAGAAAAGTTCGACGCAAGTTTAAGACAAATATATTTTTATTTCTCGGAGTTTAAGTCTAGTCTAGAACTAAAATAATCATTGATTACGACTGCGTAATGCCTTAGCAGCTTTCATTTCAAACGCCCTCAAAATTAAGTATTAGCTAAAGAAACTGTTTTACTGTACTTCGTGATAGCAGGATAAAAAACTTACAAATTATAAATTCAGTGTTGTAATATATAACGCTTCAGATAGATGAAAAAGATTCCAACATTTGGGTATGGGTAAATGTTACAAAGAGTTTGGATTTCAAACACAAATCTATGTCTTACATAAAACAAACATATATAAATTCACATTCTTTAATCCCTTTCGGGGTGGTCCCCGAGTAAAATGAACTGTTGCTACCATGCTCACAAATTTAAGACATTTCCGGTTGATTATAAATATGATTTGTGGCAGTTATTACAAAGTTTGTTTCCCGACAATTCACTTTCAACAATCCGAGTTTTGTCTAAAACAAATTATCATTGTCGTGACATGATAATTCAGTTTGCTTTTAAATTATTTGTTTGGTGTCTGTTGCAATCGATTGCCTGGCTATTGAGTTATTTTGTGCTGACAACCCAATAGGTACGAGTTCAGTTGGAATTTGAAATTATGGACTCATGAACTATGAATTGATTAATTGGTTTAATAATAAGATTACTCATAATAATGTTATTTGCATTTAAGTTCATATGTACAAACAGATTTCGTCAGTAAAAATAGCCTTGAGAAATCCACTCAGAGAAAAGATGCAAGGTACTAATGTTTTGGTGAATCTTAATAAAGACTATAATAATTCAAAATGAAACTAGAGCTTATGCATTTTTTGATAAAGCAACGTGATAATCTAATAAACGGTAACGAAGTATATGTATGATACGGTTATTAGTTGTGTGTAAGGCAACAGTGATTAGTCAGTATCGTTCAAGATTTTGAAAGTTGGAGTGTTATACATATGTATGTAAGTTTAAATTTCGCTACTGCCATAACATTTGTCCAAACACCTATAATTTCATTTCACCTATAAGATCATTTTAAATTAGAGGAAAACCGAGCAATAAAAATAAAAAAGCCATAGCTTCCGATACACGTGAAAAAACGCTGAGGACAAATAAGGAACGAAGGCATCTGGCCAGATCAGTCACGACTGTCAGTCACGACAGGACACACCTTCGTTCCGCAGTGATGATGAATGAATGAACGAATTCGTGATCGAATCACCGGGTGAATGAACTTGGTGGTGAAGAATGACATACGCAGCACCGTTATCCCGTAACTTACGGTGGCAGATGTTCATTCATTCAGCTGCGTAGTTAGTGGTGCAAGGTAACATAGATATCATTTGTGAAAAACTGATATACACGTGATTGTTTGGGCACAATTGCCAACTATTCGCCTATGTTAGGAAAAGGTAGGGATTACGATATTTCAATCAATAAATCAGCCACTACACACAATACTGCTGGAAATAGATACCCTAGGGACAAAAACGATATTTACCTGAACCATACAACAATATGTTTTTCTACACAACTATCAATAAATAATATGAAAATGAAACGAAATTGGTCTGCTATAAGCGGGAAAAATAGGAACCGTTGATCTCTACCTATCTCTTTTAGGTACGAGGCGTGATTTATACGTTTTTATATAAATTGTATACGTCTGCAAAAAATATATAAAATCTAAATTTACATGGTAGTTTCATAGGTAGAAATCTTCGATATTCGCAACCTTTACCCAACCTATGTTGTTATACATATCATGTGATTAATAACATTATATTATTATGTCAGAGAGGAAGCTTGCACAAAATAATGACGTATTTCGCAAGAAACATCACGTAAGCATATAAATAACACATATGCAAAACAGTACATCTTAATATAGAAGAGTATTTGTTGACTCGCGTTTTGTTATTACAATCAGTTGCATTTACATTTCATAAATAAATGCATCAGCTGGACCGAATGGAGAAGTACCGATGCAGAAGGATCACACCGTATGTAAATATAATATATATAATAAATTTCATGAGTTGTTCTGTTTTATATTCTTTAGCCATAATAGATATTCTTTGAAAATGAACGTTTAGTAGCTAATATTTATGCTAGTCATTATCGATAAAATTTTGCAATAAAATTTGCAGAAATATTCAAAAGAAATCATTACTTTGTCTAAATATTCATAACTAAATCAAAGATACGGTATGTATTACGATAAGTAATGATAAAAAAATAATTATATTTCTAACAAAGTGTTATCAATCACAAAAATATCTCGAAAGGCTTGAATTAATTAAATAACTGAATCTGATGAAGATATTTAAATGAACATTTCCTCATACATCAAGATAAATGTTTAATCTAACTCTCTGGTTGAGCAATTCTTCATATACCTGAACCGTTCTAACGACGGGAGTTTTTGCTTCACATAAACTGTATTGAGTATTGAAGTGGTATCTATTTAAATAACTCAAGAGACTTCGGCGTTGGTTTGCGAGACGGTGTGAATATCAAATTTTGTGATAGAACAGCGGGGTTCTCGGTAAAACACTGAGAATCCAAAGGCACTGTTTAAGGATAAGCCTTTTTAAGGATACATATTATGTTATAACATAAGGTATATATGTATATACCTGTATAACCATAAGGCTGATATATACGTTATATATAGACAATAGACATACGTATATATGTCTTGTGCAAGTCTGGGACGTAAAAAGAATGCTAACTAGCTGTCGTTTTTCCCGTCATCTCCTAGAAGGCGACTAAGGGACTAGGCGTAAATGGAATCAATTGGGCGATGGACTAACAGCCTGTCATCATTGACCCATATGACATAACAACCCCAATATTAGCTAAAAAGTTACCTAGGAGATACTTAATCTCCGAGGTTCTGTCCACCCCGAAAGGAATTAAGGGATGTGAATGTATACGCATGTATGTATGTATATGTAAAAACATAATCTCTCAGCGCACGTACACAGTGTACGTAGCGTGAAAAACAGAAGGGAATATATGAGAAGATTAATGGTTGTCATTGATTACAGGATCGTTCTAGATGTCGTTCGATAGTCTTTCCCTATCCCGTTATGGACGTAGAGACTTGAACGTATGTATGTAAAAAATCACCCAAAACCTATGAGAGATAGATGATCTTATACCCTATTATCCCCAATACTATTATACCGTTTCACTATTTGGACATTCTTAGCAATTATATACAGCTAAATGTAATCCCGTTTCTCTCATTCATGAGTCGTAAAAACATACATTAACACTATGCATGTATTACAATTTTCTCTATAATTTTTTTCACTATCGAAACGCGATATTACAATTCTTTAGCACATACACGTGAGTCAAAGTTCAAAACATAAAAATGTGCGCAAGCCTGTAATTTCTTTCATTTCGCATTCATCATTGACCGCTGGTCATCTATCACAATATTTGATGATGGCCAGACAACGCTGATCTTAATGATTACAAATGTTGTTCTCATTGAATTAGGTACCTGTTGAAACAATTACTCTTAGTGGGCAAATTACACCATTGTTCATACATTTGCCTTTTAATTTGGCGATCCGTAACACGAATTATTATTTTATAATGTGTAAAGACTTAAAACAATAATTCTTGTTTCGTCGTGTAATATATCTCCTATGTGGTATTTTATAAGATGCGTAAATATTTGTAAGATGCCACATAAGTGATAAAACATATATGTACGTATGTATATTGACGTTATTTTATCCCTTTCGGGTCCGAAAGATCCTTGGAAACATGAAAACATATCCTGGTCACTTTTTAACACGAGTATTTGGGTTGTAATGTCATATGGAACAAAGCTAACAGGTTGGTAGCCCATCGCCTGATAGATTGTATTTAGCCAGACCCTCAGTCGCCACCTGCGAGACCTACATGCCGGGAAGAACGGCAGCTAGTTAGCGTTCTTTTTACATCCCCGACTCGAACAGAACATTACGTTTGTTAAAAATAACAAACAAAGACAAACGCGTTCACGACCATTAACCCATGCGGGGTAGTCAGAGTAGCCAGCCGGGGTTCGGATATCCATCTCCGCAATCGCGGAGGTAGTAATTTTATGGCTACCTCGAACCCACGTGTTGACCAGATAGTGCTCAATTTGACAAGTGGCACGCCATGTCGCCATTAGAACTTTGTTAGAAATAATGTTTTTTTTATATATTTGCTATAAAAATTATGTATGCTTACGGACATATAACATCATACAGACCCAGTGTGTATGACAATATTGAAGATTCATTCATAAGCTTCAAGACCGTAACCCTTCTGGTATAGTCAGTGACTTGAGTACCGCTACATCTGAGAGAGTGCTTTACTAGTACTACTATTTAGCATAGTTATTTTACTTCCTTCAGTACTCTTATACACACATAGTTATTTTACAGGGTTATATTGCTATGCAATACTGTATACTGGCCTTTTAACCAAATAGTCAGTACTCAATGAGACAAGCCATTGAGGTACGGACTATTAGCTATTCATATTCGTTTAAATAGCGGATAGTCTCTCTCCTGTGATTCTTATTCTTCAGGTGCCATCTCCCAATAGGAGGTCGGCCAATCGTATGGCTTGATTTTACTTGAGGATTTTAATCATCAAGGTTTTTAATCATCAAGTGTTTGTTGTGTTTTAATCTCCTGTGATATTAGGGTCTATTCAATGGATAATAGGCTATGAATGACTAAAGTCTCTGATGCCATAACACGGTTATAGTTAATAATTATGAACATTAAGAAATACTAAAAGCGTTATATAATTATTGTACATTACGATCTATTCCGCTTTTAACTATCATTGCATTACTGCTTATGTCTTTTTTATGACTTATCAGAGACTACTAGGTTAGGTTATGATTAGGACTCTAAGAAACATAAACTTTACAATAAAACCGTCTCATTAACGTTCGTTGTAAATAATACTTAAGAAATACTGCTTAGATTATACGTGTATGGCTATTTTATATCTTTACCAGTTATGACATTAGAAATAAATATTCCTTGAGACGCATATTATGTCGTGTAAAATGAGACGATAGAATTCTGTACAGTCAAGTAGAAAGCTAATTACTAAAGTACCTAGAATTACCTTTCTGGCAGTAAAACGCGAGAAATTACTGCAGTATAACTATACAAAATTTTCAATTATACAACTGCGGTATTTTCGTTACTCTCGAAGGTTCCATTCTCGCTGAAGATTATAGACTGGTTTAGAACGTTAGACAAGCAGTATAATGAATAACAACAATAATTACCAATTAAACATCCTGTTAAGACATACAGAACCTAAATATTTTAAGATGATTCATCTCATACACTTGTTCTCACGAATATACAATAGGCAAGGTGTAATAGGTATGTCTAATTATTACAATATAACCTGTGATCCCTCACGTATTTGTACATTTGGACAGAAATATTAATTTGGGTAATAATAGGCTTTGATCAATGACTGATACTGCAGTAATGATCAATGAAGAGCGTCTATAATTTTTTATATTAGCTTTTTTATTGTAATGCTTCATGGCTCTTCGAAACTGTTTTCTCCGGCTGTGCTAGTATGGGACGTTAATATAATGCGTACTAGTTACCTTTCTTTTCAATAATATAATCTAATTGGCAATAACCTAATGAATGAATGTTAAGAGTGACCAAAGAGATGTCATGTGTATCCGAGATTGTGTACACTCCGAAATAGATTAAAGGACGTAAATGTAATGATATCTGTGTATGGATATGTTACCGGCCAAACCCGATTTCAGGACAAAAGAACTATTTGAACCTAGGCCGAACTAGTTTGTCCTGAAATCGAGTTTGGCCGGTAACATATATATGTAACTAGGAAATAGGAACTAGGTATATAATAGAAATAGTATGTCTTTGTTAACGTCTCTCAGACACTTGTAAATAGGCACAATACAAGTATCCCATTCAAATGCTTATTGAAATCTTTCGAAGGCTGCATTGAGCAAGGTATTTATTTACCTTCAAGGCGATACTATCAATCAATGAGCCGTATCATTATTCTGATAACATATGACCATCATGTATATACGTCATTGTTGAATTATATATAAGCGTGGAGTAATTACAGCCTGCACTGAATGTTCAGTAAGTATCATAGAAGACCTTGGCGATTCGGGTTCGTGTAATTATCGTGTACTAATATTTATTCACAAATAATGTGCTGTGTAACACAACGTCTTCATTATGTGTTTGAATGCTAATGATATCTGTATTTTTTAACTACACTTTTTTATGTAACGAATGCCTACGTAATGTTTTCTAGAATTCTCTACATTTTTTTTAAACTAATGCATATTCGATGATGTCTATTTATTCCACGTCAAAGAGGTATGTATAGCAAGTCTCACAAAAGTTTGATATTTTATTTATACTTTAAAATTTTCATCCTACATAAAAAACTTACTTTATTATCATATGTTGATAGTTCAGACATATTGACGGATCACATCAACTTCTTTTAATGGCGCTTCTTAATGTTACTTATACGCACTTTTATCGGAAGCTTAATTCCGCTATAGGGTAGGCAGAGATCGCGAATCCCCATTTGCTAAATCCTGACAAACCTTTTCGCTTCATTAACAATCACACACCTCATACACGCGGCCTTTAACCACATGTCTTAACCAACAAGACTATTACCTAACCAGAGGAATATATATTGTTACAGTACCTCCCTTACGTTACAGGTGGTCCCAGTTACAAACAAATAGCTAATGATAAATCACGCACTTTCCCCCATCAATAACAAAGGCAAACTGTATCAACTACGCCGAGTCTTCACCGAAACTATCGATCACCGAAACTGGGTTGATTAGCCGAACCATATGGCAACGCCAAACATTGTTGTGTCATATAAACTAACCTACTAAGGCTCTATTGTGCTTTTTCTCCGCTCTGGTTGGGTAACAATGCCTTATAGGGATTCTCTATGGAATGTTGACTCTAACTGTAACTAATTATCGATTATGCACATATTCGATTCTGTTCTTAATATTTTTAATAAAAATATACGTATGTATGTATACGTCGACCAGTCTTCTTAATATTCGGTGGTTAATAAGGCTAATGACCTTCACGAAAGGGCGTAGAATCATCTACTCAAACTCTTCTGATTTTTGTACTGTGATAATTTATTTCAGTACCTGAATTTAATAATTTATTACAGTATAAAATAAGAGAGATATAAAAAACCCTACATACCATGAGATAAAACATAGTTACCAATTACTTAATATCTAAATCTAATTGAGATTATTTCTTAAAAGAGGTTACGTTAATTATTTTCACTTTATCGAATGTACCAACTCAAGTTTCATTCTATCTCTCATTTGTCTACTAAATAGGACTATTAGAGGAACTTCCTCCTCCTTTAAATAAACTAAAAACCGTCTTATTTTGCACATACAGGACTATCAATGTAACCCGCTAACACATACAAGTACGCACATACTTGTACTACGTAAGCTAAGCACAAAATACCCAAGTCAAGAGAGTAATCAAGTGCCAGCTGTGATAAGGTATTTACACCGTCGTCTTTTATAAAAAGCGGTCCATGGCTTTGATAGGTGCATTCCGCTTAACAAAACACCACTTGGCTGAAGCATCGTTGCACAATGACAAAAGGAGGTTGCGCAACGTTTGACGTGCTCTTCTTTATGGTAAGGCTAGCAAAAGTTAACAAACGTATTTATGTCTTTATTTCTAAAGATTCCATGTACCTTATGTCGAGTTCAAAATCAAGGTAATTATACATTGATATACGTTTGATGAGTCTACTTGTGATTTTCAAATGGATTCTGAATGAATTCATAGTCGTTCAAGTATATAATAATAATACGTTAAAATGTATGCCTATTCAATCATCTTCAAATTATAATTAATGGTATAATCTCATATAATACTTTGAATATAGTACTTTGAATATAATAATGTAGATCTCGTTAAAGTATAATCGCAGAATAAAAGCAATTAATTATGATTTAAATTCATGCTCTTCAAATTGAACCAATACATAACATCAGATAACCTTTTTGCTTTTGATTAAATTAGCTTAAGGTAATTACGAGTAAACATGAGTTTGATTTGATCTTTTAATACCCAATGTTAGACAGTGATAACAATTAATAACGCAATACCATTCATTTTCGTTTAAAGATGAGACAAAAAAGAATCTTTTTATTGTTAGTTTGCTATTACAAGTGCTTTTAAACAAATTTTTACATTATTTACCGTTTGTTTTGAGTCAGTAAGTCTTGGAAGAATAATTTCTACGTATCTAAATATATGTTGTATTAGGTAAAATATACTAATATTAAATGTTTCCTCGCCTCCTATGCTATCCGTACTTATTGGTTCCAGTGAGCCGCGTACCTAACCTTATTTCACATTACAATAATGGCTGAGATCATTTCTTCAGCGGCAAAACATTCCTTGCAATCATAGAACGACGCATTACACTCCGTATGCATTATTTAGCATACTATAATGTGGTCCGGTTAGGGTGGTTTCTTACGGGACTGTCTTAAGAGTCTGGCTTAGAAAGGATTGGAATAAAATGAACAACACAAATGTTCGTGATTAAAAGGAAGTATTATTTTTTAAATGGTGATGAATGGTCAAAAATACGTCGTATTAAGGATGTAGAATACACGTGTTAAGTTTCCAGAAAAGTTTATTTGGAATTCTCAATGAACGAACTTAAAAATGTATTACCAAGTATTTTACAGATTTCAAAGCACACGTGTTTGATAAGTTATATGGATGTTTTGTTAACCTATAGGTACGAGTATACTATATTATAATTTAGCGTTCCACTCTAGTATTTAAAATGTATAATTGATTAGCATAATTATACCACTGTTAATTAGTCTTTACCATCTCTTCTTAAATGGTTATTTTTGGATGCATAAATATCACCCCCATTTCCTCACAGATGGGTAAGCGGAGATCACGGATTCTTATTATTATTATCACATGTATTTTATTAGTCTGTATATAGAATATTATCATGGTGATACACAAAGGTTAATTTACCTAGTATGGCTGTCAGAGCTCAAAGGAACGAAATTGTTAAATTCTGTTGCTAATAAATTTATATTATTACTATCATTTGTTATATCATAAAGCCTCATAAGAAAGCAGCCTTAGGCTCGTCTAAGCGGTGCCAGCAGTGCATTTGTTCAACTATTCTGTGAAGTTGCATAGCTTCAAGGTTTCCTTGTGTTTTGCTGTATTTATCTCCGTATTGTTATTAACGTGTTGATACGTCAGTAGTTAAATGTATCATAGCGGATATACGAGGAGGTACTTGGGTTTATTTATTATGGTATTAAGTTTATTATCGATCGCTATTATAATATAATGAACATTAATTCATTAGTTCGACTATGGGGAAAATTTAAACTTATAAGTACAGTATAATCTCATTGATCCGGCACTTTGATAGATCGGTACGTCCAATAATCCGGCATCCAAACTTATCCCGTGCACGTGCTTACGTATTTGTTTATTTTTTCAAGTAAGAATAGTTTATAGTTAAAAATGTCAAATAAACGCGAACACAAACCACTTGATTTGAACAACGATAATCGAATACATCACATACATTGATTTCCTCTATGAAATGTTTTATTTTATTCATTACCTATGACTTTTCCTCTATAATCCAGTAATCCGAACATTCCAATAATCCGGCACTCTCCGGTTTTTAATACTGCCGGATTAATGAGCTTATACTCTATACCGATACGACCGTAACACATTTGGAATACAAAAAATTTTCGGTGATAGAAAGAAGCAATTATTAGGTAAAATTAGGCAGGTTAGGTTATATTAGTACTCTTTTGCCCGTAGGAGAAATGCATTTTGAATTACGAAATCAAAATGAGAATGCAAAAACTTTCAATTGGATTGGAACTTTCGATTTCCAAAATGTTTACTGCATGAATGATAGCCGGTATATTTTTTGCAAAATAATAATAATATTTCTTTTAGTTTCCATAAAATTATGTAACTAATGTTGTCATGACCTATTCTAATCAGGCCCGTGAATTGATGGGTAAAAGAAGCTTTTATCCCTGTGCTTTGTTGCAAGAGGCAAACGTAATAAGTTCCCTTGTAAAAAACGAAAGAGATAATTTAAAGAATAGTGATAAATGGAATCACTATATTCCATTTAATGTCATTTTAACACCGATACTTATCATAAATAACTTTGGAGATATTCGGCACAGAATATAAGCATATTATAATACATATCTATCTAAAGTATCTATAAGTTTACACTGTACTGCATATAGTTATTTTTAAACTATATTATATTATTATATTAATTTTATTTACTATGTGAGGCAGGTCGTTTCATGATAAATTAATAAAGGTATTTGTACTGTATAGTCAACAAAAATGGTTTACATAATTTCTTAACTTTCCTTATTCAAATATATCCTACAACAGCCTCAACAAAGCACACTTATTCCACCAATACAACCTAATAAAAATACATTTACGAAATGCGCCGAATACTACGGTGAGGGAAAAACATCGTGAGGAAACCTACCTGTTCCCAGAACAGGTAATAGTTAGTGCTTGTAAATGGCGACATGGCTGACCACCTGTCACATTTAGTGCTAACTATCTGGTTAACACGTGGGTTCGAGGTGGCCATAGAATTACTACCTTCGCAATTGCGGAGTTGGACACCTGAACCTCTGACTACCCCGTAAGGGTTAATGGTCGTGAACGCGTACGTACGTACAACCTAAGCTTGTATGCAAAATTGCAAACACGTGTCCTCTGTCTACCCCGCAGGGACAAGGCTTGTACTAACGAATGCTGACTGTGCCCAGATCGCATGGAATTAATAAGTTTGTGCACGTGCGATTGAATTATTATTATTCTAGTGGCTAAAGGGCTGTTCCTACTTTGAGAGATAACATTTATATGAGATAAGGTTTGAATAGGATGTGATTATTTATTTATTAGAAGGTGTTGATTATGAAAATTGTAACGAAGGAAACATTTTATATGTATTCCCAATCAGAGGTTTGTTTTAAAATATAATATTATTAAATACCTTATCAGTATAATATTTATTAATCTATTAGTTACCATTTTATTAAGAAAGTTTTTACTTACTTAATAGTAATTGAGATTTATTTTGGATTCTTGATGAATGTATCCTATGTAATTGTTTTAGTGGTAATGGACTGACAATATATAATAATATCTTTATTGAGACATGAGAAAAATTTTTCAACATACAATAGAGTTCATAGACAATAATTGGAATTTATATGAACTATTAGATGTAAAGAAAAATCAAATACTAATCTAGACGAATGGACTTTTTTATTATTTTTTTCTACCTTGAACTGATTGTAGCTCTCAATATTGTGACTCAAACTTACGTAAGCATTTTTATACCCACAGAGAAAGTCTCAAGTACAACAATAGCCTAACGCAATAAATACAGCCTTATAACAGGGTAAGATATTTGCTCAAGAGGCGGCGACTAGAGGTAGCCTAGGGCTTACTCGTAAAACCTAGACTATGATGATATTATGCGACAGATGTGTACAGGTACAAGTAATGGCTATGATACGCCTACCTCCACTTGTCGGAACTAAATAACTATGAAATGTTTTTGAGTACAAGTTTATTTTTAAATATAACTTTGAAGAAGCTACAGTTTTATTCAATGAATAATCGTTTAAATGTTGTGTCATTAAGCATATTGCTATTGCTATAAAGGTAGCTAAATTGTGTAAAATGTGTTAATTTTTCGACGTTAACATCTGAGCTAAGAGCAACGATGTTAATAATTACGTTTGGTATAAATAATGAGTACTACTTTCATTTCAATATATACCTTTGCAGTTTCACTTTATTTAGTTTTTTCTTTACCGTGTACCTACATAATGAAACAAACGAATATATCTCACTTTTCCTTCAAGGCTGTATCAGAGGTATCGTTTAGTTACTTACCCCTTATAAAACCACGATTCAATATATTTACACTATCCAACTCATCTCATACTAAAAAGTACGCATACCTTCTGATCTCCGAATCTCATTTGTCTCCTAGCATTCCTCGCAACGTTCATCCTGCAGAGGAACACCCTGTCTTCTCCATCGGTAGGACTCCTCGCCAGCTCAGTCCTGACAGCCTGGTGGTCTTGCTTGTCTATGACGTCGAATACACTGTCTCCGTGGATTAGGAGGTCCTCCTGGCAAAAAAGAATAGATATGGGAGTTAATATTGTGTATTCCACATACATCGGCTAGAAGAGATATACTGTATTGTATATATTAGCATAGATATACGTTTCCCCTTAGAGGGATAGGAATAAAAATATAGTCTAACTTCAAGGATATGTTGATACCTAAGATTTATATAAGTCTTCGTGAACATTTGAATCCTCTTTCAAACTCAGCAGTTATTATGTACCTATTTTCTACATGTACTTTACTTTCGCGTTCTATTTCTTGAGTGTATACCTTGCAAACTAAATTTTTTATGTAATGTGTATCAATGAAAAACTGAATAAAACATTTGAGGCATTTCTAATCAGGATAAAAACAGAAAATCTTTGTGAAACATATCATTGAATCAAAATCTAGAGGATATCTTAACCAGTACAGACTCAACCTGCGGTGTCCCCAACTATTTGCTTACCCAACAGCCTACCAACGAAACAAAGAGTCCGCGTCAAGAATGCTAATTACCACAACCCGCAGCTTCTAATCTGTCCCCACTGTGTTTAAACAAACGCTTTTATTTTTAAATTGATGTATACTTAAGTGAAATTGCTTTGGGTTTTCATCAGAACGGAGACCGCAGAAGTATTATTTTAATAGCTAGACGGATGCCCTTTGATGTCGATTGTCAGATGACTGTCAATGGGATTTGTAGTTGTAAAAGGTATGTCTAGTACCAACCAATGCATTGTGGGTTAAACGTTTGAAGACAAAGTCTAAACAATTCAAATTATGTACGAATATGTAAAAGTATGGTCCGACCCTCAAAAATTTTCACGGTCACCCATTTCTAATGATCCTGGATGGATGTAAGCGTTTATGACGGCACCATATTTCACTATGCAATATTACATCATATTTAACTAGCAGCAGCATGTGAAAGTGGAAATTTGCAACTGTATTTAATATGATATCTTCAACATAATATAACGAATTTGATTATAACTTTAAGGATCTTTATTTATCATGTATTATACTTTCTGGTTTTGGCTGTATAATCCAAATTTAAATTTAATACAAAACTCCTTAATACAAAGCACTCCAATCTAATTACACAAGAAACTTTTCCTAAGAGACTTAATTAAAGGGCAAACAGATTGAAATTTTAATCACCGCGGGCTTTGTTTAATTAAATCATAGGTTGGCTCTAACCTCCAGGTACAGACTTCAGACCTCCTAGATATGAGCTAAAGTTAGGGTTCACGTGAGGCCGCAACGCCCCTTGTCAGCTGGGCCGAGCATCAAGACATAATTGCACCATTGCCACAAACAACTTCACTTTCTTTTTAAAATAAACTATATTATATAGAAATACTAGCGACCCGCTCCGGCTTCGCACGGGTATAAAATATATAGCTTACTCCACTATTTAATGGATGTTATTATACATATAAACCTTTCTCTTGAGTCACTCTATCTATTAAAAAAAACCGCATCAAAATCCGTTGCGTAGTTTCAAAGATTTAAGCATACAAAGGGACATAGGGACAGAGAAAGTGACTTTGTTTTATACTATGTAGTGATTCTCTCTCATCTCTGTCTTAAGATCTCATGGGTTTTAGTCTGTTTCGGAGTAGAGTGTTCTACGGAATGATATTATCGCCTCGGTGACTTTTAATATGAATATTGGGGTTATGATACATTTACGAGTATACAGGACATTGGTGACAGGATAAGTCGCTTCCTATGTCACGCAAGGATGAAAGGCATTTAGTTAGCGATTTATTGATGACCGAAACTAACGCGGGAGTATCTATAAGCGTATATATGCGTCCTTTACAAGTATAGAATTTGAAAAGAATGTAAGTAACTGGCGTTTTGGTTAACAAATACGTAGTTTTCTTAGGTGAATAAATTAATAAGACAACAAAAGAAAAAATAAAGAAAAAAAATGCTGAAAAGGATGGTTCAAATAGGCTATTATTTAAACCAAACTATGAAATAAAACTTATAATTATTATAACACCAGTGAAATTACTAAGTTCATTGTATTTTCATAACCAACAACTGATAACTTTTATTTAATCAATATTTACAACAGATTAAAAGTTCTACGTCTAATACCACGGGTGATAAAAGACGTTAGTATGTAACTACTAATATAAATTCGAATCTCTTAAACGAGGTAGCATAACAAACATAAACTTTTACCCAATAAATATTCCAACTAAAGATAATCTCCCGAGAAGTGTCAATAAAAACCACATTATGATCGAGCATACTTGCTTATACACCTATAATAAAAATAAATGATAAAAATTACATTTATAAAACCCAATCACAATACAGCCTTAAAACATCTGATAAAAGAAAAACAATTAATTTAAGATTTATTACTCATTGCTAATAGTTTCTAGTAAGAATACAAGATTTTATCTAAGGTATTTAATAGTCATAATTTACAATAAATATTTGTAATATAGGAGGCTAATTGTTGCTATGGCCATTAATTACAAGTACTTTATCATTAAATCAACAATCAATGGGAAATAAATAGTGTGGTGACCTTTGTAATTGTGTTTCACAGATAAGTTAGCGATACTTCTTAATAGCTTAGCTTAAGCTGAAATTACTTATGATATAATAATGGACAATCATGTGAACTTATAATACCCAAGTATTTACATAATCAGGTTCAAAATGTTCGATAGAAATCATCACATTTATATTAATATAAAAATACATAACAATACATTTACGAAATACGTCGAATACTACAGTGAGGAAAAACATCGTGAGGAAACCTACCTGTTCCCCGAACAGGTAATAGTTAGTTTTTTTCAATGGTGACATCGCTGACTACCTGTCACATTGAGTACTGACTATCTGGTCAACACGTGGGTTCGAGGTGGCCATAGAATTACTACCTTCGCAATTGCGGAGATGGACACCTGAACCTCTGACTACCCCGCAAGGGTTAATGGTCGTGAACATGTTTGTCTTATTAATGTAAATAATTTCATTTATGTGAAAATAATAGTTTTATATAACATAAATCCTAAGTAATAAAACTATATTATTGAGGCATTATAGCAGTTACTACGTCACCAAAACATTTATGCACTAGTCTGATCTATTAGGCTTCACGACTTGTGTATACACACTTCCTTTTATATAATGGCGGGGTAGTCAGAGGCATAAGTTTCTATCTCCGAAAATGCATGTTAGGTATGGGCCACTAGAAATTGGAAATTCCTGTTAGGTATGGGCCACTCCAAGCCCACGTTTCACTAGATAGACAGCACCCAACGTGATAGGTAGTGAGCCATATCACCGTATACAGGCACTGGCTATTATATAGCATTATATTATATAGCACTTGGTCTCTATCATGACCTAAAAATATTCTAATATCCCTTACTCAAGTTTTATGATTATTATTAAGCTGGTTGCTGCTTACAGATCTGCCAGTCCCAGACTAACACGGATCATAGCATACCTTCCGTGACAATACACTTGCAAAATACGATTATTATCTAACTCAAGAATCAGGTAATGAATCAAACGTTAATCTACAATCCCTATTAGTTGAAACTTAAGGATACAGCAAAGGAATATTTTCTCAATCGAAACCATAAATTTTAATGTGAGGTCAGTCTAGTATACAATTAACAACCTAGGTATTAGCATAAAATGTAAATTTATTATGGTCTATACGAGGCTGCAGCATAAATGAGAAAACTCCATAGCTATAAGTTTTCATTACAAATATTTCAAAATTTGATAACCCTACTCGCAATAAAAGTAAGTACCTACTTAATTTACTTGTTTACTGTTAATATTATAAGGTTATGAGTTTTACTATTCAATTCAAACGCTTCTAGATATCATTGCTATTTAATATCATTAAATTTACTAAAATATGCTAATAGAATATTATACATAAATTTTTATGATGAATATCAGGTTTAATGCAAGGTTCACCAGTAATTCCAGTAACCTAACCTTTATACGCATTAGATACATATACATTCACGCCCCTTAATTCTTTCCGGGGTTGACAGAACCTTGGAGACACAATAATATCTCTTGATATAATGAATATTCATTCGATGGGGTTTCGATGTTATTTGGAACATTGGTGACAGGTTGCTAGCCCATTGGCTAATTGAGTCCATTTACCCCTAGTCCCTTAGTCGCCTCCTAAGACATGCCGGGAAGAACAGTAGCTAGTTAGGATTCTTTCTACGGCCTCAATATTTTAAATGCGTTACTAATGCTAACTGAACATGATGAAGAAGATTAATGCATATTTTTAAATCATGAATTTCTACCACATTAAGAATATACGACGGCGGTAACTTGACTCATTTTATATTAATTTGTTAAATATAAACGTTTGTCAAAGTCATGTTAGGTTTTCTAAATTTAATAAAATAAAACCTAATACATGTAGATAATTAATATTGTGAGATATTAGGTCTCGAACCGAAATCTGGGCAAAAAATATGCTAATTAATTATATCTCAATAAATGACTGAACGAAAAATCTATTTTTCAGTCTAATGCACCTAATAGAGCGATCAAATCTTAAACTTAAATTCTTATCTTAAACTTTATGTCCTAGTATGTTATCTGTGATATATGACTTACATCTTTATTTAATAAATATGTTTAAAAAAACATCAGCTGTGTTTCGGAATTTAAAAAGCCATTGGATATTAGTTAGTGTCAATCGAACCGCCATTTAAAGTGGCTTTAAAAATGAAAATTTAATGCTATTAGTTCTGAAACCATATAGTCATCGCCAAATAGTAATCAAGATTTTGAATACAAACCTAGGATTTTCAAAAACTTTCACCTTAACCATGGTGATTCAAGTTCATAATGGGAAACGGCATATTGAAATACGTGAAAAGTACCTATAAACGCCCAATGTGGTTTATCAGGATTGCGACAGAGGGGATCTGTCTCTGCCTACCCTTCTACAGTGAAATGGGCCTGATGTGTAAACATGTATATTTACGATAACCTTAGCAAATCAAGAAATTAATCGACAATATTACCGATAATTAATACATTTCTGTAAGTTTCCGTCTGTTCACTCGATTTCTAAGCTCAATAGAAGAAAGTAATGATCCTAAGTAACATTTGTTAAGGAACATTAATATCGAGAGCAAACTCTGTGGTAGGGCTATTGAATATGAGTCTACTGTCTATAGGGAATCATTTTCCTTATTTGAAACGTACAGAGATCTAATGGGTTTACTTTTAGATAGGCTTTATTCATTTATTGACGTATGACGTCATACGTCATATTTTTTAAAGGAGTATATGGTATGAGGTTGTATAGAATGACCTTTTTCTCATCCTAGCACTTTTAATTCACTTAAATTCATAAACTTTTTTAATAAATTAATTTAATTGTATAACCCTATCGAGTATAAGTGGCTGTAAGGATTATGCTCATACTAATTTTATTACTTTTCTTATTATAGGACGTAATATATACCGATATTAAAGAACACTCTACTTCTATAAGCATTAAATCATTGGAATTCCATAATCTTAATGCAGTACTTTCACTTACATTGTTACTGCGTTAGTCAGTATCTATCTAAAATTACTAAATAGGAAACTGTATGATTTAAGTTTATCAACCATTTGACTTTTAGTGTTGCTAATTTAAATCGACCTTAATATGTTTTGGGTTCCATATTTGACCTTATAATATCAAATTCACGTCGCATTATGACCTTTATCCTTTTCGGGGTAGCCATTCCTTAAAAACCTGTCACCTGATATTCATAGGATAACAAGTATGCAACGTAACATGTGGTGAATATGCCATCAGTCATAGATACTAATTGACTATTGAGTCTCTATATGGATAGAAAGGTTTCCTCATAATTTTACCTCATTGTCACTATTTTACATCCTGATAGTTATGCATAAGGAGATTGCCACGACATTAATATATAATGTGCAAAGCCACCACAAAATATGTAAAACAATTCTATTCTAACTCCCCTTCCATCGAGAATCAGTACCTCCCGTCACATCATCACTGAACTCAAGACCCCACGTCACGTAGCCTTAGTTACCAAGATTCCCTATTTCCTAACCTAAGAGCCTAAGATCCAAAGAAGGAATGACATGGTGTTGAATAGAACAGCCTGGGGCTTCACTACAAATCATTCGCTGGAGCATTGTCTGCGAATCTGTCCTCCTACAGCCTAAGGGCAGGTCTTACGAGAGATGTTTGTATCGTAAAGGGGAAGAGAAGAAATGGGCCTTTGGAATACACCCTGAGTAATGTGTGAGGGTAAACGGGTGATTGAAAACGTTCTGTTAGTTATATCAAGGAATGAAATGATATGGTAAGATACTGATAATATCCTTTATTATGATGATGGGATTAAATTGAAATGTGTAGAAATATTTTTCTTATAAATTGAATGAATTAATCTACATAAAGATGTAGTATGAATAAAGGTGTAATGTAGTCTATATTTACCAAAAAGAATTATTATAATATGAGTACTTGATAAAGGTACTTAAATTCCACTTTAAATTCTCTTATCAAGGTAAAATATATATATTTTAATTTCAAACCTCTGATAAAGAAAAATAAGACGCTATAATACTAAATGCAACACCCAGAAAAGTAGCAACCTAACATTAACATTGATACCTCTCCTTTATAAACGGGAAATCCTAATAATACGATACTGTAAATGATAAATACTGTATTCCCTAGAGCTAGGGCGGTACTGTTCTTGTTACATTAACCATTTAAAATTGATCTATCAGCTATACACAATCCTATATGCTTTGTATGCCTTAGAATATTTGTCTATAAAGTGAAGCTTCAATGGTTACAAACACAGAGAGTTTTGTTTGTAAATGTGGGACCGTTGATCAGCCGTTTGCTGAACAATAAATCGGTGGAATAGTTAATGCGACGAAAGTTCATTGTCTATAAGATAATCATTATATTGTTCGAATGCTATTATTATTATTGAATTGTGCGTTGTATTGTTTGTGGTAAGGCATTCGTCGTGTGTGGCGATTAAGGAAGGATCCAACTGTGATCCAACTGTACTTTGCATGCATGAATTGAACTACATAGATAATATTGTGTTTATTGGAGTACATGACTAGGTAGGTAATGTGTTGTACTTGTATGTACCCGTATGTATGTATATTAACGTACATACACATCACGTTATGTGTTCATAGGACTTAGAATCCAATTTTTCAGTTATATTTAATTCATGAATCGGGGTTAAAAAGAATTGAAATTATTCTTTCTGGACAAACAACAAATTAAAAGTTCAGATGGGTGTTACGTTAATTTCCGTGCTGAATTCGGTGCTGATTTTTAAAAAGCGATTTAAGATACATTAAATTGAATCTCAATGACTAACGAATTTGTATACACTAATTTTTGACTTATCACTTATTTGGCATGTAAATAATTCGAAATGCAGGTAATTCATCTAAGGAATTGATCTATCATCTTTATGAGAAAGTTACAAACGATTGAATTAGTACTTAAATTTTAGGTAAGATCCGTTTGCACATCGTAAAAGGTAACTTTAGATCGTGAGAAGTCATTTACTACGTAATGAATGTCCTTACATTTCGTTTATGCTTCAAAATGTGTTCATTTCTCACATAAAAGTGAGTGCGTGACTCTAAATGCTCTGAAACTTAATATTCAGCTTAAGAATAAATCGTGACGGAGCGGTTTTACGTATGTTCTACAAATTTATTATATAGTTCGACATCTCTATTATGGACTTGTGTAGATATCTTACAACAAACGATCACTTAAGACACTGTTGTACAAAGAAAGCCTGCACAGCGAAATGTTCATAAAGTATATTGATTAATTTAGTGTTGAGTATTGACTAATGAGCGTAGGTTTGAGCTCAGTCAGTACTGGGCTCTATCGACCAATTTGTTTCACAGCTCGGCCCACCGGCGGCGTGGATCTTTGATCATGTTTACTTTGCCTTAAAATAAAAATAAAAACATCATGGCGGCCCTTTTGTTTCGCGGGTTGTGAATTATGTTGTTTTATGATGAATTTATGGTAATTAATTCAGTTAATTGAAATTAAAAGTGGAGATACTCATGTTTATTAATGTGCGCCGGTTTGGTTGATTTATGTGAGATAAATTGTTTGGATGCATGGGTAGGTTTTAGGTTGGTATCTTTACTAGATATCTTGTTGAGTGACATTAGCTGGTGCTTGTGGCATTTCGAGACTCTATCCATTTGTTTATAGATTTCGTCAAAGAAGGTATACATATAAATATTTAGGATCTTCAGTAGAGACTTTCAGTCAGAACTTTAATTTTCTTATCCAAAACTACAGAGTTAGTGATTCTATGGTTACTTTAACCCCACATATTAATCTCATCACACAAACAGGTGACATGTAGTAAACTCTGTCGCCATTAACAAATACTGACTATTATCTCTTCCTATGAATAAGTAGGTTTCTTCACTATGTTTTTTATCCTAAAAGCGTCATATTGTAGACCTGATATGATTGTATTAAGTACGAGTAACATACTTTGATCTATTTATAGACCCAATTTACTCTTGTTACATTTTTCTTCTAAACTTTCCACTATGCACCTACCACTTCCATCATAATAATAGTCATAAAAGTAATAGTCAGAAAGAATGGCACTCACCATGGAATGTCCCAGATACTCTGCGGCGTTGTCTGATATGTACAGCAGCTTCCCATTTTGTGTCATCATCATTAAGAAACCGTTCAGGGCCTGTCGAAGGGAAATAGAGGTTAGTTTTCTTCATTTATAAGGCTTGAATAAGAAAGAACAATGCGTATTCTAGTTTTGAATAAGGTATAACAAAAGACAATCTATAAATTTAGTGACGTTAACTGTTTAACATATGTACATACATGTCGGCCTCTTTCCATAAATAAGGGTTTTTAAGGCCTTACACGTAAACATTTATGCAATAATAATTAATACAAAATGAATTTTAAGTGACAAGACACCGATACAATCGTGTCGTGGTTCATCATCGATCCTTGAAATTATTTCGTAAAGATATCACTAGCATTTCGTATACGAGTCACAAATATATCTATTTATTGCTTACTTGCCAAAAAAGCATACTGAATGCAGGGTGGGTGACACAACCTAGGAGATATAATGTCTCCTAGGTCACTTTTTAGCATGTTAATTGGGTTTGCAGTGTCATAATGGTACATCGGTGACAGGTTGTTAGTCCATCGCATAATATATTCTATTCCCCTAGTCCCTTGGTCACCTCCTACGACATGTTCGGAAGAACAGCAGCAAGTTATCATTCTTTTTACGTCCCAAGAACGAGACTTGTTTATTTATATGGAATAAATATCAAAGTATCCAAGAACCAGCATAAATTAAAACTAAAGAATGCTGTCATTATTCCGGAGATCGATATTATGTTTTATGTGACAAATGTGAGTTGTAGCATACCGCCCCGATCGCGTATCCGCCTATCCGATTGTAGCCGAGTTAAGTTATTCCTATCATAAATACGTTTATCTCGACTCCGAATATTGAAACTCGAATCGATAAGCCGCTATAGAAACGCTACAGTGTGAAATAGCCTTTATGGTTTCAAATATGGCGCTCTTTTGCATACCGCGATAGGTGCCGTTCGATTATTAGGCAACGGAATGTATAATGGAATGTTTAACACTACTGCGTGTGATGCTAATAGGTGGCGTTATTTATTTGGTTTTGATGAGGGGAATTTGGAAATATACAGCATTTAATTACTGTATAGGTCCAAAAACCAGACTCTTGAGGAGACCTGGCATCAGAAATTACAAGTTCATACATAAGATCTCATACATAAGGCTTTGTTAAACCGTGAATACATTATTAGTCATACTGAAAACTTTTCTATTGAATTTAAACGAACTTGATAAAAAAAAATGTAATTATTTTTATTTGAGATACAGTTTTTTTTTATTTAAGTATTTTTTCACCCATAGACTTATACCTAATCCCTGAAAGTATAATTTCTACTTTGCATAAGATTCTCCAAATATTAATCAGTTTATCAGTGTATTATAAAATATATTTAACACAACGAAAAGGATACGTAAAATAGAGTCGTTATTAGACCTTTTTACGTGTCATTATCATAAACATCTATACAAAAGGGAGTTGTCAATGTCACAACGAATGGCGGAAGCCGACCACTAATATGTCAGTGGCTGTCAAAACATAGACTATTAACGGTCTATGGTATATCCCGCTAGCCATTCTGAAAGCAATGACGTGAAATACGCAAAACTGTTGCAAAACGAACGAAATTAGCATAGCAATGATTTACTCTAATTACTTCATACAAGCTCTGTTAGGAGAGTATTTATGAAATGTTTAGGGTCATAACTTTAGGGGTTTAGCTATAGAAATTAACTGTAACATGTTTGTGGCAAACATAAGCTTTTTTTTGTGAATGAGTCAGTGCAAATAATCTCACTCACAAATAGAAGATTACTTATTATGTCGATTAGGATGCACAATGTTAATCTATGCATTCTTAGATTAAGAGTATGTTTTGAAGGTCGCTAATCTTTGTGTGAAAACAAATTATTCCACGATTGTCCTTAATCAGTGTTGATAGACCGTTTTTAAAATGTTTTGTTCTTCATCTTCTAATAATAATAATAATGATATGCTTTTAGGTTTTATATACCAGAAGTAAGTTATTATCAGTAATTGCATATTATTCGGTTCTACAGCAACGATGTTAGTTATTTTTTATAGTTAGTTGACTATACGCAGTTTAACATCTATGACAGAGTTAATATGTGGGTTCGAGATGACCATACAATCACAAACTTTAGAATTGCGAATATGGACTCCGGAACTTCCCAAGCTCTGCAAGCTATAAACATCGTGAAAGTATGTATACTGTTTCTTTGTTCGTAGATTAAATCGCCAAAAGCCAATGTTTTCCACTTTCGTAACAGGTTAACGGGTGAATTAAGATACGACGATATTGCATGCGACTACTGCCTACGTTTGTTGGAAATATGAGCGACAAGCTCGCACCTACCGTGTGAGAAGCACTCGATTTTAATCTAGGGCTTTTACTGTATGATCTAGGATATGATGTGGCCAAAATTCAGCGATAAAATATAGGTTAAAATTTGACAGTTTTATTATCCGATGTTTCGACCATGCGATGCTTTGGACATAAACTTATAAAAATAAGGTGATAAGTCTCGTTTTATTATATAATTAATAAATATCACGATTCTTCCAAAATATTTTTAAGTGACTGGAACACATTTAATTCATCTATCTATTCCTTTTTATGTTAAAATTCATTTACTCTATACTCGCATCACCTCGTATTATTTCCCTTTTATTACAGGCTATTAATCTAATGCAATGAAGAATTTATAATAATAGAAATATCTGATATATAATCGTTCTTCATTCGACTTCTCTAGACGTACAAGTTAAACTTTTTACAAGATGTTTGTTCGTTATATGTACGCTACTATGAGAGAAAACTCAGTTATCATAAAATTATGATGAAGCCTTTATGTAAAGAGTAACTAACCTTAGAGAATCCAAAACAAGGTGATGGTGGAGACTGGTGTATTATGTCATAGCGCTTGAATACTGAAACAAAAGAAATAACTAAATTAATTATAATGTTGTATAAAAGTACGTGACAATGTATATAAAAGCCAAGTAATATTTACTATTTCTCACAACAGTGCTAGTCTAGAACGTAAAAGAATGCCTTTTATCCCATCATGTCGTAGGAGTCAATGGAATCTATTGGGCGATGGGCTAGCAACTTGTCACAAATATTCTGTATAATAGCACTCAGGACGCTTAAAGTATTGCTATAAGAGCTTAGGAGATATTAGATCTCCAGTAATATGTCCTATTTTCCGATTGACAGACGTGAATGTATACTATATTTATCTATGTATATTTTAAGAATTTATTTCCATCATAAATTTACACCAGTCCAAAGTACAGTAAATAAAACTGGCAATAATTAGATTTACGATAGAACCAGCCGTGTCATAACCATTCATCACCCACGTTTCAAAGCGGCCCATAAAGAGCAAAACACTAACAATCACCTATTTAGATCAGTGCCCGTGTGTGTGTGTGTGTATGTATGTATGATGTGTGTATGTGTGTGTATGCACAAAAGAAAATAGTACCAGATATACATCACACAACTGCAGTCCATTTAAACCATCATTGTGAACATACGGTTACTCAATGATACTAATAGGTGTTCGATACATTAGTTGTATCGTTTGGGTATCGATTGTTGAAATTGTTAGGTGAAATATTATTCTTTGACTATTGCGTTGCGATGAAAAATATTGATACAATTTAGTCTGGTATTGTCTGCTTTAAGGCTACGTGTATGTTTGAATGAGCCCAATATTTCTATAGCGATTGGTGCAATTTAATATGAAATAAGTATCACGTATCAAAGTCTCTTCAGGATTGACAAAAGCTCTGTTCTCCTGATTTTAATGCCTTACGCAACACGCCACAACTTAAAAGTTCGGTTCTAAGCTTCTGTATGATAGACAATGGATTTAACATTACACTTAATTACTATCGCGTTGGGTGCTGTCTATCTAGTGAAACGCGGGCTTTGAGTGACCCTTAACTAATATGCCTTCGAAATTTCGGAGATGGGCTTACAAGCCTCTGACTACCCCGCCACAATCAAAAAGGGAGTGTATACACAAGTAGTGAAGGCTGTGTTTTTTACAAAATAAAATAAAATTTTCGCTGATTTTAATGTCTATAATATTACGTTATATAATTTCTTTTACGTAAAATAGGGATACCTTATCGTTTTTACAGTTATTTCAATCTATTTACGTCAAAGCCAGCCAGAACAGTTGTAGCAAAGCAAAATGTCATTGACATTAACAGAAAGAAGAATGTTATCACCGATTTCAAAACCACCGATTTGGGCAGGGCCTACTGAGACAATCGATCGATCTCGCCTATCGATAAATCGATACTTTCTAGTGCAAGAAAACATCGATAAACAATAACGGAGCGGGAGGCCGATTGCATCGAATACGATTATCTGTTTGAATGCTTCAGGTCTAATGGCCCTATTTTGAGAATAAGGGATTTACACTTTCTAATAGAGGTAGGCAGTTGTCAAGGGGCCAAAAATAAGCGTAAAGAGTGTCAGGGCTTGGATAAAATGGAAAAAACTACCTTGTTTCTCGGAGTTTCATAAGAGGTAATTAAAGAGTCATATTATAATTTTGTTGGGCTCATGCCATCATAATGAATTTTAGTCTTAATCGTTGAATCTTAGTCTTAGCTTATGTGCCAAAAGTTATATTTTTAATACCTCAATGTTATTTTAAGTCATGGTTTAATGAGGAGGGATACTGGTGTTGAGGAAGAAGGTAGGGAAAAAAATAGGTTCTCTATGATTGAAAATGAAGATCTGCGATATCTGCATACCCTATATGAGTTTATATGCATCTATATATGTTATGTATGTACTGTACAACTACATAATGCCAATCAGACGCAAGATCCCATTCATTAATAATATATAGGTAATTATTGTTAATCGGTCGAAGTAGTACATATTATGATAACATTTTTATAGTCATACTATTATATAAATTGCTTCCGCTCATGTTTGCCTATCTACGATAGTTATAAGTTATTGTTTCGATGGATTGAATATTGATAAATCTAGAATGGGAACGGCGTTTGCCAATGTTTTGCATAAGTACCAACCTTATAGGGCAACCACCTGTTTTAGGCTAAATAACCGATAGTGAGAGAGATAAGTAATTGTTCCTACTGAATAAATAGATAGGGTGATATTAAACAATAATACCAAGGATAAAAGTTGTTATAAGAAAAAAGGTTTTGATAAGAATAAATAATGAATATTGAAAACGGGTGACAGACATCTAGGTATAGAGATTAAGCAAATTATAATTAGTTTGTTTTAATTGCAAGAATTCACAAAAAGGCGAAAACGTATGAGCAAACATACGATTGTCAAATTTGAGTCATTTTGAAATATAAGACTAAAATAGCTATACAATGAAGTTAAGTATTGGATGCTGTTGATCGATGGGCTAGTAAACTTTTAAAGTTTTTTCATATGTCATCACAATAATTCATGCTAAACGGTTATCAAGGAGATATTTTCATTTCTCCGTGGGTCTGCCCACTCCATCTAGGATTAAAGAATGTTAATGTATATGTGTTCTTAGCTCAAAGTAACTAGTGTGTATATACAGATATTAATCTACGCTTATTGTAACTCTTTTTTCCTGATCTTGGCAAACTACTTTCGCTTCTTAACGACATGCACGTCATACACATTCGGTGGTTATAGGTACTCAGTACATCACCCCTTTCCAATACAACTTATGTTTATTTAATCATTCAGCTTATAATTGTACCACAATATCCCATAGTCACCAATGTTCCATATGACATCACGACCGCAATATTTATGCTAAAAAGTGACTTAGGAGATACTAAATCTGTGAGGTTCTGTCCACCCCATAAGGGTATATGTATTAAACACAACAACATGCTCATCGTGACACATATTTCTTGATCTTGGCAAACACTTTTGTTAAGTGTTTGCACAAACATACATACACATCACGCCTGATTCCCTGTAAAGGAGTAGGCAGAGATCACGGATTTCCATTTGTCCCGATCCTGACAAACCACTTGTACTTGATTGACACTCATACACCTCCTCATACACACTCGGCGGTTACTGGTACTTCTAACGTCACACTTTTTTTTTCTTTTCATATTTTTCTTAGAATGTCACCCTTGTTCAATATAACCTAAGTTTGTTCAATCATTCACCTTATAATTGCACCAAAGCACTATGGCACGCAATGTCACACACGTCGTCGTTAACAGCTGATTAATAGTTGTGTTAAGGCACTAATCACGTCTCGTTAGGATGTGATGAGTACTCATAAGTCTTTACTTAGGGACCGATTAGTCCGCGGCTGAAGAGCAATTACTCTTGCTATGATAAGATGAACTGTTTTTACTTAGTCTTCTACTAGTAACATGTATAAAGTGGTAAGAGGTACTTATTACAGGTTAGCTATAACTATCAGGTGTGTATAAGGTGGTGTATGGATGTTAAAGAAACGAAAGTGGTAGAAAAATGAGTATCCGCGATCTTTGCTTACCACGCTGTAGCGAAAAAGGCGTAATGTGGATGTGTGTATGAAGCTTTTGATAGATGATTAGGATATCGACTAAACCGATTGAGACGTGATAGCTGAATCGTAAATAAAATATTTGAAGCTGACTTAACGGTGTGGTCAATTATAATGTTTTATACTCGTATATTTTAGGTTTAACGTCATGAAATAAACTCCAGGAATAGATGTCTAACACCTATCTAATAATAAGCCATTCCTTTGACCAGGAATCAAATCTAAATCGATGAATTAGTCAGCAATAAGTAACAGTAAAACGAACAAGTTGCACAGTCAATCCAACGACGCCTTTTAGTGAAAAAATGATATTTTAATAGAAATCAAGTGAAATATAAGCACTTTCAACCGGCATATCTGTTAAACTAAAAGCACAATTTGTCGAAGCTTCGGTCATTAGTTTCCTATAAACGTTCGGTGAATGGGATTAATTACTTAATACATTTGATTAATGACGCGTAGCATTTTTAAAAATAAAAAATCTAAGGTTAAAGTTATAAGGTTGGCTATTGATCAATTGTTTTTTATAGACGTCGTAATATTTGAAGAATTCAAGGTGCATTTGCGAGCATGTGAAGAGTAACACCAGCACGTGATACCTGATTAGCAATGACTTATACGAAAACAGGGATCTTGCTAGCTGGTTTTGTTTACCTTGATACTATTCACGGAACAAATTTGCGTTAAGTTAATGGGCTCTATTAAGCACTTTTGTTTCGATAAGTGCAAGGTTTTATCGTATTGTTAAGGTGGTAATTACTGCTCTACAATGTAGTGATGAAAACGGAAAATAGGAGTAAAAAAATTTTGTGCGTAGTTTCATTCTTGTACAAAAATACTACAAATGTCATTTTTAATGATCCATCTATTTTATAAAGACATACATAAAGACAAAAAGACAAACGCGTTCACGTCTATTAATTCTTGCGGGATAGTCAGAGGTTCAGGTTTCCATCTCCGTAATTGTGAAGGTAGTAATTCTATGGATACCTCGAACCCACGTGTTGACCAGATAGTCAGTACTCAATGTGACAGGTGATAAGCCATGTCGCCATTTACAAGCGCATAATAATTACATAAACATCAGGTAATCCCCTTTTATTCCTTTATCCCAAAATCATCATCATTAAAAGCATTGAGATCCTAAAGTCCATTCGTTTGTACTTAGATTATAAACTACATAGTATAAAACAAAGTCGCTTTCTCTGTTCCTATGTCATTTTGTATACTTAAATCTTTGAAACTACGCAACGGATTTTAATGCGGTTTTTTTAATAGATTGAGTGATTTAAGAGAAAGGTTTATATGTATAATAACATCCATTAAATAGCCAGAAGTGCGAAGCCGGAGCGGGTCGCTAGTAGATTATAAATAATAAATACTTTATTTTCAATAAAATAAAACACAGCATGGTTAAGTAAACAAACAATCTAACTTAATAAGTCAACTTGATTATTGGGACGTGTTCTTCCCTAATATTTATAGCACGTCAAAATTTAATAGTTCACGTACTCAGCTAACTGATTCCGATTGCAAACCTATTTATTTTGTCCGGGTTGTACGTGAGAGAATAGTGATTTAGTTTACTTAGGATCGGTTTCATCGCAATTTGTTTATAGTTTAATAATTTATTTATTATAAAATATTGTTATCTAAGAAGAAAGGTGATTTTGTATATGTAAGTGTTAGGCCTTTGTGTTTGTAAATCTCAATATTATTTAATTGATAATTTCGTTTTAGTTTTGTAATACATATAGTTTATAAAACATATACCCATCAAGTCTTGAATACCAAAGGACAGCTTAATCCTTTAAATCAAGAAGATACATGGGTACTTTAGCTATAGGCAACAATATATTTGTATATTATTAGTCACCTCCAATGAAATGTCCAGAAAGAAAACCTACTATCTATATTACCTTAAACAATAAAATAGAGCTAGAATACCAAAACAAAAGGTTCCCAGAATCTAGACTTTTATTTGTGTCCCCCGCAGCTTTTAATATGAACCTGGCAAGCCCTTTAACGTCTTAATTAAACCTCACAAGTTTCACTATCATAGTGAGAAATGCATTCACAAAAGTAACATTACCAGTTTTCCTTGGTCCCCATTGTGTATGGAGGTATATGGGTGCCAGAGACCAGGTTAAGACAGACGTGTTAATATCGAGATGCGTCGAGGGAAACGGACTATCTATTTCTATTGAAATTTCTGAAAGCCACCCGTCTCGAACCAAACACTAACTACGGTTGGGGCTACGAGAATTGGCTAGTGGAGAAAGCAGCGCAAATATATGACAAGGATTAGTGAAACATAGTATTAAGAAACAAATAAAAGATATACATACGAAAACGAAATACATACTGAAAATCAGTCACCTAAAGAAATAGGCATTTTTCAGTGATGTTCATATTTTTCACAAGATATTTATGAATTTTTAAGGAAACAGACAAAAGTTTATCATGAACAAGGTATTTTTTGCCAAACAGTAACAGGCCAATCGCCTATTTAATACAAACATTATTTTGCAGTAATTTTATATTCTGTTATTAAATCTACTCGTTTAAAATCGCTCATCACTGTTTATACTGTGAGTATCAGATCTTTGTTTTTACCCTACAACGTTTTTAATAGCCCCAACCGTCCTTAGGCAGGTGGTTGGTTAAATTGAGTTGTTCGTTAGGCGACCTAATAGTATGTATCGCGTCAATCTAGAGCCAGTTATTTCTTTAATACCCCGCTGGTAACTTGCACTTTAAGGTACAGGATTAAGAACCTAATTCCCTTGGGCAAAAGGATCGGAATTGAATGCTCATAAGGTGGTATTGACTTTTCCTTTACCTAGGAAAGGAGTCACATTCTATGACACTTGTGTAATCGTGCTTTCTTCTTAATATTGTTACATTTTTAAAGTATGGTAAAGAATCAACAACATCATGGTTGATGAAAAGGAAATTTGAATGTATTGTATACAGGAATTAGAATTAATTTAACCTTTTGATTCTGACATCCCATATCAAAACGCAGATCTCTTTAAAATACATATTCAGAACAGCATAAATATGTACGTTCATTAATAAGAGTTTAAAATCGTTGAACATTATTGACATGTATAGCTTTTGCTTAATAGTGAATGAAGCCTTCAGGAATTGAGGTATGTATACCCAATATCCTAGAAACCTCTAAGATGATTTTATTTTACACAGATACAGATCAGATACATTTCGTCTATCTAGTAAGGTTTACCCATTACTTTAAAAGACAGAACATACACGTATAAGACAACTTTATTTAAATAACTTTTTATAAAGGTCTACTAGTATAACCACTGATCTAATTTCTGTTTACCTATCTCTTTGAATGACAAACAATAGTCCTGTTTAGTTGTTAGTCCATCGCGTCCACGTCCCCAAAAGGAATATCACGCCCCACTGAGCTAAGAATAAGCGTGGGATTGCATTTGCTAGTATCCTTGCCATGAAAGAAAAAAGCTCACACTTTCGTAACAAAAATATTGAATAGAGCTAAGAAATGTTTAACTACAGCCGTTTGGTGTTAAAGAGGAATCCTAAATGATTTAAAATATTGAGTAGAATCGTATAATATGTAGATCTTTAAACGTAATAAAATGTATGTTGTAACTACAACAAAAAAAAAACAAAAGATATCTCAGAATATGGCAAAATAGTTGTTGAAGACGAAATATTTAGTGTCAATACCATTCCTATCAAATGTAAAATTATGAAAATATTGTCATTGAAATTACTCTACTAAATTATATACATTTTCCTTTTATATCGCACAGTCACTTAACACATTAAACATACTTTTTTCAAGCAGTAATCTTCCTCTTTCTTATAATAAGTACCTAAACACACGAAAAACAGTTTGATTGGCATGCAGAATACACGTGTAACCACATTGCCCAATTCTCTCAGCCAGTCTCAAGAATAAATTAAAAGAGCATAATCACACAGCACTATTTTTAATCAATATAAATCGATTACTATCTCAAGCGAAATGGTTTTCAAGACGACCCCAATTAGTCAATCATTCTGACACCCCGTCAATATGTTAACCCCAACAATTAACTTCACATCAAAATGTCCGGAGAGATGGGTTTGAATTAGTTTCAACGATGAAAACGTACTGAGAACTTGTTTTGATGAAACCTGTGTAATGTAATAATGGCTTAAAAGCATACATAAACATTGTATTACAATTGAAATTTAGTATTTCAGTTGCTTGTTACCACTGTGTGATCGAAACACTATCTTAAATGAAATTTTGATTGTATTATAAATGTAAACCCACTACATTTTTGAAATATTATATTTTTGTCCTGGCATGTCATAGGTTAGGGATAGGTATTAAGGGACTAGTTGTAAATTGAAACTCATTGATCATCGTGGATTTCATATACCGTAATACATATTTAAAGTTAACCAAGGACTAATGTTATATGTGGTTTCAGTCACCCGAAAGAGGTAAAAGGAACATGTACGTTATATTTTATCACTATACACACAGTGCATATCAGGGTTACATGTCAAACTGTTATGGGATGTACCATCCCAACAATTATGCCTAAAATGTCGTGCTGATGATGATAAGATGATCATAAATGCACACAACATTATATCATACAAACTTTACCGGAATTACGTTTTAAAATAACGTGGAACCTTCATCCGCGCATCAATTTATTTCGGTGCCATTATCGAAACCTGCTCAAACAATTTGTCTTGATTAAATAATTATTTTAACAGATAAATCGAAATAGGCGAGCCGTGTAAGAATCCATAAATTATCCATCAATTTGTTATTCTATATAACCTTGACATTTCGTATCGTAAATATTTGTCTAATTGCAAACCCAGTATATGCCAATTTTTCAAATAGCCTTATTGATGCATTTTAAAAACTTCCTCAGTGATGTAATATAAAATAATTTCGTAACCCTGTCATTGAAAAGGGTGTAAGATTTTCTGTACTTGTATCTCTTCTTATATTTTTCGAACATAAATTAGGGTTAGAATTCCTACTAGTGGTACAACAAACCTACTTAAAACAGCCTATTTTTTGTAATAATAGGAATATATAATATAATAATAGTATCATAGGAAAAAGTTTCGTGATATAATCATTATTACAAATCTTGGAAACTAACTGTTGCTCTTTATAGACTGATATTACTAGATAGTATCCGGAACCAAGTATGTTTAGTAAAAAAACTACTATATAACGAGCCTTAGTCACTGTTCGATTACAGTCCTAAATCACTAAATCGGCACGGGTCAGTAATAATTCACGTTAGTGTTAAAACTAAAAAACATGCATTTAAATCATGCATAAGCATTCAAAGGAGACATGATGAAAAACTACCGAATTATTTACCGCAAACGGTGCGCCGTTTGCCGCGTCGATTAATCAGATCGATTAATTTCAATCGAATAAATTTACTAGAATCGATTTTTAAATTAACCGTTTCTTAGATTGTGCCGGAATGCCATTTGAGTGGCATATATTTGCGAAGTTTTAAAGTTGATTTAATGAGTAATTTAGAATAATATTTTCTTTCCGGCATGTCGTAGAAGGCGACTCAGGGACTAGGGATAAATGGAGCTTCCATTGAGCAATGAACTACCAACCTGTCACTAATGTTCTATTATTACATAGCAATCCCAATATTGACATATAATAACAGTGACCTATGAAATATTATTGCTCCAAAGTTTTGTCCACCCCGAAAGGGATTAAAGGACGTGAATGTATATTTAGAAGAACACTCTAACCCCAAAATTACTCTTCCATCAGTATTATGGGTCGCATAGAAGTATGTAAAACCCTTACATGTTTCATTAACTACCGTATGATCTGCAGGAAATAAATACTTAGAAGACAAAAAGAACATAAGGATATAAAATATGTTAACTTTAAGGGATGATACATATATACATTTGAAGGTTGAGTATCCACAATTAATAAGAGTCTAGTGCCACCCGGAATCAGTGATAACGATAGACAATATCTAATGAGATAAGGTGATAAACTTTACAATACACATGTTTATACTATATAGTATTAATCTATACGTATTACATACTTCGAGATTTATATACGAAAGTATAACTCATTGATTAACGAATAAATGCCTAAACTTGGCAGAAAAGCAAATATTTTGTACAAACAATATAAATCTCTTATTTTTCAATTTTAAGTAAATTGTTTATGTCAAGGGCACCCAATGTTTGTTTAGACACAAACATCCACAGAAGTGGGAAAGTAATAAATGTTGCGCGCGTTTTTATGAGACACGATATTGACTTATGAGAAGCCATTGGCTAATGATGGATGTGCTCATCAATTTTAATCAATGGTTTTGAGATGCTTGCGTTGACTAATGGTTTGGATGTGGCGGTTTTGGAGAAATAAAATTGCCTGTGTCAAGTTGTGGATTGAATGGTAATTATAGATAGATTTGTATATATTGGATCTTAAGCTATAAAATGAGTGATTAATAGTTAGGTTTAAGTTATTAACCATCAAATAAACTACGCAAAGCATATGAAACTATATTTTTAGGTTACATTATAATACTTATATTCAATAATGAAGTATTTCTTTAAAAATAGTTACATTTTTTTTAGGTATTTTCTTAATTTTAAATTATGCCTTTAACGATTACTTCAATGTAAATCAAGACACTATGCCTTTTTGATAATACTGTAATTAAATAACAATCCTCAAAGATATTGAATGTATCTATGATAAACTAAGTAAAATACTCGTAAATGTAATAATTCTAAAACCTTATCCATTTCTATGCCATCGTATTGTCAGGTTAACTGTTATTTATGTGTTTTGACGCATAATTCGGTGTGTCAATTATTTTTATGGGCGCATTTGGGTCCAACAAAATGACCATCTAAGCTCTTGTGGTCATGGTGACAAGATTTATTTATAGTCATTGTTTCGTAATAGCTGCCCCCTCGATTCTACTAATATGTGAACGAAATTATTTTTTACAGTTAGCGTAAATGTAGTTATTTTTTGTTACATGTTTGATACTGAATAAGATTACTATAATACTATTTAAGATTATTATGATTACTTATAAATATTACCTATGATTACTATTTACCTTTTACGGTAGAAAAATCCTATAAAAAACCAATATTTGTAATATTTCTAATAATAATAATTACTTAATAATAATCGATAGCAACCCCGTTTTTATTTATTAGTACTCATGATGGACATTTGATGTTTATAAACGTACGGCTTCACTATTATTTAACTCACATATCTCATCGCCGGATTTTAAACATTCATCTATAGTTTTAGTATGACACGCAACAGCAGAATCAATCTCCGACTACATAAGTTTATAATTCATTAGAAAACAATCGAGAGTGGATTATCGTATGAATTGGAATACGAAGGTCATTCAATAGTTGTTTAAGAACAAATCAAACGACCTGTAATAAATTAATTTAATTAATGAATATATTAATTGAAGAAATACATCAATTTCTTGACACATTCCCATTGTGTAATATGTTTAATTATATTGTCAATGAAATGAAATATAATAACGAACCACCTTGTTTAAGAATAACTACGTACATACACATCTAGTTCGTTTCCATGTAAAGGGGTTGGCAGAGATCACGGATCCCCATCTATTTCCTTTTCGCCTCCTACTCACTCGGTTGTTATAGATACTTCTAACGTCAACATTTTTCAATATGGATAACTAAAAATTTCATTTTCCCCCTCATACCTTAGTCAGCTTTTTCAATACGCCAAGAAGACAGGCATATAGTTAGCACTCTTTCTACATCCCAGACTATCCCAGTAGGTACTATTATTTTGTTCTAGTGAATAGTAAGGTTGTAAATGCTTGAACAGGTTCACAAGTGTTCAGAATAGGTTACATTATATAATAACAATCATTCTGCCCGACGAAACGCCTTTAATAACCTTTTAAGAACTAAAGTTTTGACTCATCATCGTTTATCATTAAGTGCGTAACTAATGTGGACTTAAGTACCGTGGGAATATGGACATATTACTTAGAACTTAGAAGACATCAGATTTTAGAACTTATAAGACTTATATCCATTTTGATTTGCTGTTTATAAATATATATTTAGGGATAATAAGAACGAGGATGCGATAAAGATATTTCGAATAATTTGCGAAATGCGGCTTGTTAAAAGCACATTTTAAAATAAATATGTCTATTGAATTAATTACAAAAAATAAATGATATATAATAAATGTTTGGTATAATGGAAGTTCCACTTTTAGTTGGTGCCTATCAAAGACTGGTGACGATATAAAGACAATGTCTACTTATATCTAAAATGTTAAAATATATTATAAAACCTAATACCGTTGCATCCTATTAAATATTTCACTGCCTTAGAAAATGATCATTACGTTATCTGATACTGGTCTATTCACTTATTGAAATCATTTTGCCAAGTATGTAATATAGGCCTGATTTGATTTTATAGTAATGACTGAATCCGTATGCGAAAGTTGAAATGTTGAACATGTCTTGTATGTGTGTCAAAATTCATTAATGGGATTTTAATTGAATCGATTGTTACGATTTGATTATAATCGCGTGTTGTTATCCATTATCAATCGTCAATCATTTCGTACATATATTGTTTCCGACCTTTGCACAATCTATCTCTAATTGTTTATAAATAATGGGTGATTGCTGACACAGTACTTACGATATAGAACACTATAGTGAAGAAAATACATAGATAAATGATGGTTTAAAAATTGACACGTTGGAAACTGAGGGTCAAGTAAAAAAGTAGATATTCAGTGACCAATGGCTATCATTATGTTCAAATGATGGTGGGAGGGACCTCTGTTTACCCTGAAAGTTTTTTACGGCTGTGAATGTTTGCTCGTAAATAAATTTATTGAAAAATAGAGAAGTTATTTAATAAATAATAATATAATATGTATAAATATTACAATATAATTCAGTCTCTTGAAACTTTTCAACCATTCTTCACTTATCAAAATATGTCAGTAATTTACTGTTATACTATGAGGAACAAAGTTAATTACTATGTTAGTTTAAAAGTTGTATGAGCAAGAGCTTAACATAAGCTAAACGTGATTACTAAACAAAAGTAACACAGTGAACCTACTCAGACTCAAGTGTCTGGTAATTTAATTATTACGTTGCAATCTAGCAATTTAACATTACATAAAATTTCATTCATATCTGAGGCCATAGTTAAGCATTAACCCAAGGTTACTGTGCTTAAACGAAAATGCTCATTGAAAAAGCACAATTACGTTTTAATTCGATAATTGGAACACATTTTGAAATGTGTTTTGACTGTTGAATAATTCGGCTGACATTCGATGACGTGTTAATGGCTCGAGTGTTGTGTTGATATAATTTGTTTGTGATAAAATTTCAGTAAAGTTTACAACGAGCTTACAGGATAAATGAAATATTTTTTTTACAATGATATTACAAAAAACAAAGGTATGCTCGGTTATGCGTGTTCAAGATAATTTGGTAAGAGGTGACATTACATATTTGCGTAACAATATTAACCACTTTTTGATAGAGGGCTGACCAAATTATAAAGGTGAAAATTTATAAAAATAAATATAAATCTTAACGAAAAATACTAAAAAGGGGGTATCATCACCTCCCAATTAAATAATTTAATAAATATATTAAGTAATAATCTCATACAACCATTTACATCAACACTAACTAAATGATAAATTCATTACATACCTCACTATACTATTCCTGGTTCAAACACCATAACTATAAACACGCAATTAACATAGCTACACCATAATATATCTTGAGCAGCGTTTAATAAAATAAGATAACGTCATTTAAGCTCATTGTATATTATTAGTTATGCATATTATTTATTTGGAATCCGCACTCAACGTATGGTCAGGTCATGGTCACCACACCAGCTGCGCACTAACTCTATAATAGAGCTAAGTAGTGATTGTGTACCTTTTACGTAATCAATTACGTATACGTAACATAAGGGTCGGCCTTAAGACGTATTAACAAATCGGTGACATGTTGAAAAAGGGAGATGTTGGAAATGTTTGTAACATGAGTAAGAATGATAAAGCTGGAAGTCGATGAAGCGAAATTGGATGAAAAATGAAAGAAATTGCGTTTATAAAAATTGCCCACTGTGATAACAATCTACCGATAACGTGTTTGTATGTAAATGCGACAAACGATTATTTTTAGAATTTGGTTCTAAGTTTTGAGAATATTTCCCTTGCTCATACACTCCCTTTCACACGGATTTGCACGCTATGATGAGAAACGACTGATACGTTTATGTAAATACGACAAACGATGGCTTTGATATATTTAAAATTGATTCATTTATTATAAAGGTATTTTCACTAGCTAAAGTGATCGGTGGATCAATAACAATAAATTGATGTGAAGTGATCGCTAAAATTATGAATATATGATCGGGACAGATGAGGATCCGTGATTTCTGCCTACTTCTCTACAGGCTTGATCTATGTATGTATAATATAATGTAAGTGCTATACAAATCTAGCCATTATTAATTAATACCTTTTACGATTTATTATTAAATTCTCCCTCAAAATCAAATAACTCATACAAAACAGAAACTAACTTATACATACGCCTACACTTAAGTAGCACTAACTGAACCCTAACAAGCCATATCTGCACATTAACTCATACTCAAATATACTAAACGATCACTTAGGCCTTTTATCTCTCCCATCCATCCTTTAAGAGGGGGATAAATTCATGCAAGTGAGTAAAGTAACCTGATTATTTCGTTCAGAGTGTTTGTATTTAACATATTGATAAAGGTGGGTGGGTGCTAAATTAGCTAAGTACGTTTACAAATTAGAAACGGATTAGTGGAGTGGTGTATTGTGTTAATTATGAGTGTGTAAATGTAAGGATTTAGTTGAATCTGAATATGAACTCATCCTTTCAATGTAAAAAATTGTTTTAAAACTGTTTTTTGTAACATAAACCGATTAATTCACGCCGAGTGTCTATGGATGTGAATGAAGATTTGTGTAGATTGAGAAAAATGCGGTATCAGTGTTTTTTTTATACAATAAGTGAACTAAAAAAATCTTTAATACACTATATATGTACCATCTTTTGTAGATACGAGCTAATGCCATAAGTACAAATTCTTACAGACACCACAAAATATCTTTTGTCATTACTTTTAATAATCTTGTTGCTTGATATATTATAGTTATATCAATTACTATTTTCAATAGCATAGGAAATACATATTTATTATGTACACAGTATAAAGTTCATTGTATACAGAAATTTTTGTTTACTCAAAACAAATACATACCAAACTAACAACAATTTCACTATACAGTTAAACCATTATAAATGACTATTATTTAAAGCCTGGTTATTCTATCACTGTGCATCTTAGCAACATGCGTACGTCATTTCTAACGACCTTTCATAAGAAGAACATAAGTTGACCCCTAATCTCGGACTCCTAAGCAACCGTGAATAAATTACTCCTAAACGCGTGTGCTGACAACCACGAGACAAGCATATGGAGAGATGAGGGAGTAACTCGGAATTCCAGTGTTTGTAATCAGAGCTTAAGTATGAGATTACACTAAAAGTTAAGTAAGTTAGTAGAATTTACTCAGAATTTGACATGCAATTAAAGTAATGTTATTAAACGTTGGTATTTTAGTGGATCCATATAGGTAATTGAGTAAAAGGACTGTTTTGTACGTACATACGTACACATCACGCCTGATTCTCTGTAGAGAGGTAGCTATAGATCATGGATCCCCATTTGTCCCGATCCTGACAGACCAATTTCGCTTCATTGACACTCAGACATCTTCTCATACACACTCAGCGGTTATAGGTAAGTACTCCTAACGTCACCTTTTTTCAATATAGCGTCTATCTGACTGTTTTATGTCTTATTAGGTCGGCCCCACGTAACCGTCCTTCCACTTCACTCATATATATTCCTTTACTTTATTTTTTATTGTACTGTTTTGTTTTTAAATATATCTACAATATTGCATTCTAACATCTTATGAAAATCCTACGAAAGGCTATTAGAGGTTTTATTCCATATAAGTGCACGAATTATTAAAAAGAATGCGAGTAACGTTGCTGTAAGTATGTAGGTATGCAATGAAATAAAACAACAAGTACAAACTCTTAATTTAAAGCGCTTTTAAGTTCCATTACTAGCTTTAGATCCTTGTCCGGAGCTTGTTAAAGTTCGCGTCCTAGTTGACAGCCAAGATAATTTATAATTTGTGCTAAGTACCGTATTGTATAGGTTGCGAAGGTTTGTCAGTGCGTTTTGAAGGTTACAGGGTCAAATCCCGACTGAACAAGTTTCTAGTATTGTGGCCGTTTGAAGTTCAAGATATAATATGCTATAATTGCTGTAATAAAGCCGATTTGAATAACATAAATTGTTATTGTAAGCATTAAAAGAATATTGTTTTTTGGATATGTTTTTACAAGTCTTAGTACTAAATGCATGTAGCTAATACATACATACACATCATGCCTATTTTCCTGAAGAGGGGTAGGCAGATATCATGGCAGATATCTGTTTCGATTCTGAGAAATTAATATGCAGATATCGCGGATCCCCATCTGTGTCGATTCTGAGTTTCGCTTCATTGACACTATATACCTCACATACACACTCGGCGGCTATATGTACTTTTCACGTCTTCCTTTTTCAATATGTCGTCTGTCTGATTGTTATAATATCTCTTTTTACAACTCCTACGTAGTCGCGCTTCTACTTAACCCCATTTTATATCAAGAGAACTTAATTTTGAATCTTAATAAACAAGTAACCATTAATATCAAACCGTTCCTGACAACAATAATTTCGGTAGCACGCAAAATCAATACGAACCCGAACCGTGAGAAACTGAACGAGATGAAAACATTCAAAATATTGTTCCCACATTTGGAGGCACGAGAACAGTTATTGCAAAAAAAGCTAAGACGAGAGGCGATTTTGATATGGAAATAAGTTGAAATTATTGCCTCTCGGCTATGGCTACTGACTGATTGCTGCCCAGCTAATGGTGCCTGCAGGGATCGAACCCGGGACCGTCACGTTCGAGTCGCACGCCACGGAGCCCCGATCTAAGATCGACGATATTTGGATAATGAATTCGACGACGATTAGGTTTACGGGGGTCTATGGGTTTAAAGGTAGGTTCTTGTTTTGACATCGTATTTTGTTGATACTTAATGCTCTGCGGATGCTCTATAATATTCGTAGTATTTATTGTTTCAGTCATCAAGATATTGTAATAATTAACTAAGTTTGGAAGAAAGCATAAGTTTCTATTACTATAAAAAGGTTATAAATGAAAGGATAAAATATTTTATAAAATACAACGTTTCGAAATATTTTTATTGCGTGGTAATTATGGACATCGTATAAATCAATCAACAATCGTATAAACGAGCTGGAAGGTACAATAAATCAAAAAGCCTATCCTTGCCTACTATTACAGAACGTATGAATATCTAGAGTTTTACATTACACCTATTCAAGTCCTAAAATAACAAACATTTAGCAACAAAAAAAAAACAAAAAGAAAACATACAAATCAACCCATTAAGGAGACAATTTGAGTCGCAATGTAAATAGGGAATATTGTCCACTTGAGGAGGTTAGGTCGTGGGAACGCTCTGCCAGTGTCGATGCCTAGAGCTCCTATTTCCGTAACTACCTAGTTCAGGAGGACCCTGGGTGTCGATTCTCCTCAAGGAAATTTCGAAGTAGCTATCTTATTGTTCTTGAATTTCATTGGTGTTTTTTAATACGTAGTGATTACACATGTCAATAGACTCTCGAACTATCGACTTTCGAAGTGGATAAAACTCTCCTTCCTTTAGTTGCGATAGTAATATAATTTCTTTTGAAGTATGTAATAGAAAACGTAAGGAACTACTCCTACTGAAGTTAGCTTATGTTTGATACTTTTGACACGTTCATAACTTACGAAATACCAAGAGAAACTATGTAACATTTTCTTATCGATCCTGTTTTTCATCTCATATACAGGACCTAATTGTGACTCTTCTGTAACCCTTAAACTACAATAAATCGATAATCACCCGAAAGCACTATTTCTGTCCAGTTTTTGTGAGATTGGACCTCCTTCCATTGTAGCTGGAAGGCATTGTGTGTTTGCGTTGCTGACGCTACTTTATGATTGAGATTGGATGTTCACGGATCACGACCCTTGCTGATTGGGTGCTTTTATTAAACGGCTATTTGGCAAGTCTATCGATCGCTCAATTTTCATATCGTTCACTCCAGAATGAATGATAATATCAAGTGACGTTACGTTGCCAAACAGATTTTGTGATAATGAGATTTTGTGTTGATCTGTACTAATTTGCATATACATAAGTACCATACCTACATATATTCACGCCTCTTGGTGCCCAACGAGATAGGCAGAGAATATCGATCGCCACCTGGAACGATCCTGACAAATATCTCTTAACAATCTCATGCATGCTCTTCACATTACGTACACCCGCCTTGAGAAGAACTTACTTTAATCCTTTTCTCCTTGTGTCCAAACCACCTTAACACATCTTTCTCTATTTTCGTCACTACATCTTCTTAATTGCCACATACCATTATATAAAAGTAAATACAAATTAAATAGAAAGATGCATACAAATTGGCCTGGGAAAAACTGAAGAATCTGCAACAAAACGCAATGAACTCGTACTTATTCACCGACAATTTGCTCTGATTTATAGTACTCAACCTTGCATTATTCCTCCCAAGAAAAAAGGTTACGCAACATGTATTTACCGATTGAATAGCCCCATACATCACTAACAATAAGCAAGTATCAATAAAGCGAAGCATCTCAATTCTCGGCCGTTGCCGCCAGTTTTAAACGTCAAAATTGCCATCTCCCAACCGTGTATTAGCACGCACATTTACTTTCATACATTCGTACTTATGCGAGGTATTTTCTCAACAATTTTTGCATACCTCCTCTTCATGGGAACTATCCTTCGGGATAATTAGTGGTGATTTCAGCGCAAATTATCGACCCGATACCAGTATGTTGCTGATTCGCCCTGATTCTTTTATGGGAGAAATGAGGTTTATAACCAGTAATCAATTAAATTCTTTCG
This sequence comes from Leucoptera coffeella, assembly GCA_030578115.1. Lineage (NCBI taxonomy): Eukaryota > Metazoa > Arthropoda > Insecta > Lepidoptera > Lyonetiidae > Leucoptera > Leucoptera coffeella. Next base: position 165,999 of record JAMBLF010000688.1, on the reverse strand, counting down.
GATTTTTGTAAAGCCGGGAGCGTTCGATTAATCCTTCTTTTCTTTTGTCTATGGAGTGAAATTGATGCTCTTGGTAACTACTTTATAACCAAGTTGCTTGACTGTTTAAGACTGCTTACTTTTACAAAAGATTCAAATTTTTTTAAACTATCATTCCATGTAATTGTTTTTTAATTCTACTGCCAATGTTTCCTGATTTCATATCTAGAATTTAGACATCTAGTGTGTGTGTGTGATAGTAGTTTAATATCTAGTGAGGGAAAACAACGTTAAAAATCCTGCCTATAAAATAGCCCTTAAAATAAAATAGTCAGTATAATAGTAGCCAACATGACTGACTACATCATACTGGATATAGATTATAAGATTGAAAAGGGTTTTGTAGTGGACACGCAATCTCCAACTACCCCAAAAGGGTTGTACGGTCGTCAAGGCATATGTCTATAATTTAGACAATTTACGTAAAGAAATAAAAAAAATATTTATTTATATTAATTTTCTTAATATTTTCAGTACATAAAGATAGTATAGTTATAAATTCCATATCCATATAATTTCTTTTTGGTTTCAGTAGCAGAACCAAGCTTCAATATAATTATATAGAAAACTCTTTGCATGAACTTATGCTTTCATCATGATGAGTTATTAATTTGCAAAAGTATTGATTCACGTTTGATGTTAAACGTATGTTATAAAGTATTCGGAATTGGTACCCAATGCCACATCAAATTAGGCAAATGATATATGGGCTAATTATGGAACTTTATATAATTTTGGTCTATAGAGATGCCAAATTATTAAAATCAACCTCCAAGGGATATATAAAAAACAACTTTATAATATATCGCTATTTTTCTTTATATCGAACATAAAGAAAAGTAAATAATCTCATCATTTATGGATCCATTATGCAGGAATAGGCAGGCCCAATAATCGCTACCTAGAACTGACAAATCTCTCCTGCTTCGCTCACACCCATTATCCTTCTCAAGCATGCTCTTCTGGTCTCTCAACTACGTACACCCTTGAGAAGAATATCTCCCATCGCATTTACCTCTATTAATATAGTAACTTCATATATAAATATACTATTCGCACTAAATACTATCATACACTTCATACTACTTACACCCGCCTCGAGAGGAATGTCTCCTACATTGCAATTACCTCTATTAATATAGTAACTTCACATATAAATATAATATTCGCACTAAATACTATCTTACTTATAACATAATATAGTTATTTTTAAACACTCGCGATTTATACTCATTTTATTTACTATGAGAGACCGGGTCATATCACGATAAATTACTAAAGATATCTGATTACCTTTATTTTGCCCGACGTTTCGACCCAGTAACAATATATACCCTGGCACTGCTATCAAGTCCTCGATACATATACCACATACCTTGTTGGAAGTAGTTGGACTTCCTGACGTAGACGCAGACCAGCGCCATGAGCTGCAGCTGCGACAGCCTCTGCCTGGTGGAGGGGGGGAGGGGGAGCAGGTCCCTGAGGTTCGCTATTTCGGCGTTGATGAGGTCCCGTCGCAGCTTGCTTGCCCCTTTCGTGGATTTGCCTTGATCGAATCTGGAACAATTGTTTTAGGGGTTAGGTTCGGTCATCGAAAATAAAGACAGAAAGATGATGAAAGAAATAAATTATACTCTTCATACTTTACTTAAGATACAGGACATGTTTGAATACACGTAAATAACATATATATGCTTATTGGTAAAGAAAATTTGAGGGAACCTGTTTATTCTTAGGATGGGGTAATTGTCACTGCTTTTATACGGTGTTATGGGACAACATCGGTCTCGTTGATGGTTGTCTATTTGGAAAAATGTGTGTCTATAAATGAACTAATTACGAACCTCTAACTACCGCTAGGGATACGGGTTTTGAAAATGTTTGGTGAAATTCGTAATTTCCATTGGTTTTAATACATTTAGAGATTAATTCAACTATACTAAAGTAATCTAACGAAAACGGGTGTTTACAAATATTTTGTCATTAAGTTGTTTAAAAGGTGTTTAAGGACGACAATATAAACCATAGTATTAAGTCGTATATATCAATAACACAAGTAGACAACCAAAATTACATGCTGCAAATTAATAAATAATAATATTAACCATTCGAGTTATTCGAATAACAAGTTACTTAAACTAGTTTCCAGTGTACCGAATATTAGCGTCAAGGAAAACTATTTACATTGAAATCTATAGACAAATTAATCGATAGTAATAAATAAAAAATCAATATTGAGTATCCGACCAATTTGTCTCATGAACTTATGACTTGTATTTGCTCATTTGTGGTCTTTCGTAATCCTAAATAGAAGTTCCGAAAGAGGTTAAGGCGTTTGAATGATTGTTTATCAATTAATTAACATGGCAATTGAATGTGGTATGTGTGAATTTAGAGAATTGGAGATAAAGTCAAATTAAAGAATTGAATTTTAATTACAGTATAATTGAATAGATAAACGTTACACGGACTTAGAGATTCATTTGTTTGAAAGTTTATACTTTTTTAATTATACTTTTTTTTTTAAATGATCTCATAACCATTACATAGTATTACAATTTTTCTATTGAAATATAATACATCATTATTATATTTCAATTGAAACATTTTACAGCTGTGTTTTAATGATATAATTTATCGGGAAATATAGTAGTTGGTACATTCTATTTAAACAAATTCCCAAATATTCATTTATAACTCTATAGTGTGTTCAATCTATTTTTAGCCAACTTTACATCCTGGTTGTTTCGCAATACGAATAAAACGATTAATGATTAAGTGTAACCACGGTTTAGAGGCCACGAAAATCATTACACCAAAGGCTGTTGTGAACTAACAACCCTGAACCATAGTTCATATAGTTCATCACTGAACGAAATCAATAGACAAGGTTCTTATCGATCATTATTAAAATTGAGAGTCGATCATTTTGTTTATAAAAAATATTTCGTCTTATTTGGGCTTGGTTAATAAAGTGTAGGTAATTAAATTAATAATGGTAGTGTATAAACGTGATTCACGATGTGTTATGCGGATGAATGATAGTAGATTGACTAAAGGGATAAATTTGGAGCAAGTTAGGAAGGGCGGTTTCGTAGGGGCCAGTCTAATACGACATATGACAGTCAGATGGACGACATATTGAAAAAGGGTAAGTTGTGAAGATCCTTTTGAAACCGATTGGGCATTGATGTCAAAGTGAAAGTGGTGTGCAAGGATCGAGAATAATGGGGATCTCTGTCTAAACAGTCTGAGGGACTCGGGCGATAATGTCAGGATCTGGGAGTTAAATACTATGAGTCAGCTTTATCAAAGATACTCGTATATATCCATATATTTACATTATTACATAACATTATTATCGAATAATATGCCACAACTTTTTTCAATATTGTAGACAATCATTTGTAAGTTGTAAAATTTTTTAACAGATAGTTTTTCTTGGTGCCGCTTAGAGAAGGTTGCCTATTGTATATTAAGTAAGTTTTTATACATAAATATCTATCTCTATTCATAACATTAGGCGTATGTATTTAATTTATTCAAATCCAAGTACATTAATTTTACTTTAAGTATGTTTCCAGCACGTGCCAAGATTTATATTTAGTTTAGAATATTAACAACTTCTTAAGTGTTTAATATTAATAGTTTATGGCTTAGTCACTTTAAGCTTTACGTACTTGTTAACTTGCTCTGTTAGATAGGGACTTAATATATTCTAACTACCTGTCTATAAAAGAGCCAGGTAAATTAAGAAAGCGAGAAAATTGTAGCTGTTTACATTAAATCTAAGTATTGTAACAGAACTGTAAAAGACAGTGACAAATAAACAAAAATTAATAATATTTTACATACGTTTAAGCTTTTTTACATTATCGAAAGACATATTTTGTATCTGTTAATTATGACGAGTTATAATAACTTAAAGTACTTATACCGAAAACGTACTTAATAATCATTTAGCGCAAAATTCTCACACTAAAATAAAAGATGCACATTTACAAATTGGACAAAACAAGTAATCAAATATCAATGACCACTTTGGAACAAGCCGGTGAAACTGTACTCGGCAATTTCACACTTTAACGCCCTTAAATTAGAGTACATTTTGCGTTGTAAGTGAATAACACATCCAGAGTGGAGTAAACTAGGGTTGTGTATAGAAAATTAGGTCTTAAGTTTTTCTTGTTAAGGTTGTGTTTAGACTGTCAGGTAGCTTTGGGGTATATAGCCGTGAATTGGCTTGGTAATAAAGCGGCGCACGCGATCGGCCGCCTAGTGAGAAACAGGCGCTCTGGATTGGTGTCAGACCCTCTTGACACGTTATTATGATCCAGTATAATGTCAAATAAAATGTTAACTGTCTTTTCAGCGTGTTGGAGAAGGCGATTAGTGACTGTCGGTCATTGAAATCAGTGTATGGATGAGTTAACAACCTGTCTCTAATAATGCATATAAATACCGTCACTGTCCCAACAGTTACGCTAAGAGTGATAAATTGAACGTTGTGGCTCCCAGGTTCTGTTCCTTCGAAGGGGTATTATAGAAGTAAGTTTAAGCTTGTTTAGAAGTCGGTTCCTCACTTTAACCTTACATATTTTGTAGCATCCTAAAATCAGACGCAATTGTTACTTTCTTTTCCAGTCCTATGCCACTTTAATGCGTTAACTACACTGTAACTCTTAATTTTTTTATTTTCATCAATACTATATTTTCTAATTATGTTGTACAAAAAAGTACATCACAAATATAATCCCTCATTTATCCCTGGTCCAAACCCCGGCATCCCAGTGAGTCTCTCCCAGGATCACATGTGTATATGTATCGTGGGAAACGAAGGCATTACGTGGCCTTAACGGGCTAAACCAAGCCATTCGGGCGAAACGGAACAATGGCTTCCTAATGTGTGAGGTAATGTTCGCTCTAAATAGGGCTCAGAGGGCGAATTTTAACCTAAGGAGCCTGTGCGATACTTACATTTAAGAGAATACTTCACTTCAACGAGGTTATAACAGCTTTGTTTACGGTCTATGGGTGTAATAGGATTTGCAATATTAAAAATATATGCGTGTTTGTATTTAGATATACAAAAAATAATTGAGAACAGTGGAAGAAATATACATATATACTCAAGTAAGGGTTAACCCGTGCTGAATGCTAATTAGCTGCCGTTCTTTCAGGCATGTCGTAGGAGGCGATAAAAGGACTCGGGGCAAATAGAATCTATTGGGCGATGAACTATCAATCTGTAACCTACGCTCCATTATGGCATCGCCACCCCAATATTCATGCTAAAAAGTGACCTAGGAGATAAATCTCCAAAGTTCTGTCCACCCCTAAAAGGGATTAAGTTAAGTGACTAGCCGGGTACCTATAGGTCGGACTTATAAGATGTAATAATTTAAGAGAATTTCCCAAGGCGAGATGTAAAGGGCGGTTTCAGGACTGGGAAAATGAGGATCCGCACTTTCTGCCTAACTTGCCAACCTACGGAGTTAGATAGATGGTAGTGATGTGTATATACAGGGTGGCGCATTCAAAACGGTCAGTATGGGAAAGTCTGAAACTATAGGAGATACGAAGTTTTGTTCTTAGGAACCATGTCACCGATTTTGATTAAAATAAAAACTGCATTCATACTTTCTTTGAAAAATCAACTGTATCCAGTACGGGAATCGAACCCGGTTGCTTGGAAAAAATAAATTGGCCCTTTTCACTTTTTCTTTTTAAATATCAATTGTGTAGGTCTTAAGCTGTAAATGTCTCTATGAAACATGATGTCGAAAATGAATAAAATGCATTGTTTTGGCATACTTAAGTTTATCACAGTAGGTTTTCTAAGTGACCATCGTTGTTTTCAATACAATATTCAATACGTTTAGGTAAAGATCTTACTATTGAATTTTGTTTTTTCATGTGGTTAATTTGCGTTACAATTGACTTTATTGCTACTTTTAGGTCTTCAATGGTGTCATAGCTTGTTTTGTTAAATTCATCCTTAACGTACCTACAAGAAATTTTCTAAAATGGCTTAACACGTCACTTTAAGTGGACTTTTCAATAGATTGTTAATTTTTGATTACTGTAGATAACAAAACCTCCTTAAAGGATTAAAGCAATGCTCATGCCACATGATATGGTGTATGTAACAAGTAGGGAAGTACAAAACTACAAACAGCCATAGAGTCAATTTCACATGTCTGTTAAATATTATTACGGTGTATGTAAACTATTATGATAAACTAAAGTATGCCAAAACAATGCATTTTATTCATTTTCGACACCATGTTTCATAGAGACATTTACAGCTTAAGACCTACACAATTGATATTTAAAAAGAAAAAGTGAAAAGGGCCAATTTATTTTTTCCCAGCGACCGGGTTCGATTCCCGTACTGGATACAGTTGATTTTTCAAAGAAAGTATGAATACAGTTTTTATTTTAATCAAAATCGGTGACATGGTTCCTAAGAACAAAACTTCGTATCTCTTATAGTTTCAGACTTTCCCATACTGACCGTTTTGAATGCGCCACCCTGTATATGTTTTTTATGTTTGTTGCATATGAATTACAACAATTATTTTAAAACGGAAATCTCTCTGAAACTACGTATTGTTAATGTCGTATAATTAAGAATAGAATATAAATGATTCGGAATGCTTTTATCATACGCATGCACATAACCTATAGGTGTCTGGATGTAAAGCGAAAGCGTTTTACCAGGATCGGGTAATCGGGAAGATGGCTGTGATGTACTCATACAGGATCAGATAGACCCTAATTTTTCTGGTCTAAGTTTACTTTTTCCTACGCTGTATGACATACATATCTTCAATTCATCTACGACTACATTAAATTCATATTAAATTCATATTTATCAGTCATAGACTGGATTAAATCAGCCATTAATTCAGAATCAGCTGGAGTATCAGAAATAATTTTCTTTTACTATCAACAAGTTATCGATATGTGTGTATGCAGTATAGATTCTGACCACAAGTATGTATTCCCGTGTATTTCTAATATTATTTCGCCTTAAAGCCCCACTGGGCAGTGCATTAAGTTTATTTTCCCACGCTGAGAAGCTATGCCGAGCCCGATAATTTAGACAATTTTCCAATAATACTAGAATGCTAAGGGCGTGTGGTACAAGCGAAATTAATGTGATTATCTCTTAGGATTGATGAATGTTGTCTGACTGTTTGTAGGGAGGATAGGGATTGTAAATAAGGTTGTTATTTTTATTTTTATGAATGGTAAGATGGGATATAATGTAATTTGGTAAAAAAGTTACTTATTGTTGTATTTAACGTATTAAATCAACAAACAAATTCAGGTATTAAACTACACATAGTTACATAAAATTAACATTATGTAAACATCTATTTGTAAAAATATCAAATGATAAAAAATATATCTTTGAATTATTTGAAAACAACAAGACACATTGTTCAAAAGTTTGTAAACAAGATGTTTTGATATTTTTACTAAGTATGAAGTTCTCTAATCAAACATAACCTTAATAAACCTTGTCAAAACATACCAAAATATGATCTATGGTTAAAGCTTACATTTATCGCTATCAAATAAAATCGCTCCGCTCCCCTCTTACACCACCCACCAAGGATAGTGCTTAGAAACCACAACAAGCAATTGTTCGGTTAGAAAACAAGACACCAGCACTCAGAAATTATGCATTCATCTCATCAATAGCCAAGTTTAGGTAACACAAATTACTAACCCAGATTTAATGGTGCGATTTGCTGGATTCCTAGGAAATGGTAATGTGTCTTTATGATGTACTGGATTCTAAGCGAAATAGTGGGTCATTATATTTGAATATTTATGCTAGAAAGTTAGCTATGAGATATTGTCATGTCATCGAGGTTCTGTCCATCCTAAAATGGATTGGACGTGAATGTATATGCCGAGTGTGTGAGGAGGTATATGAGTGTCAATGAAGCGAAAGTGGTTTGGTAGAATCGAGACAGATCCATAGGGATCAGTGGGGTCCTTGATCTCTGCGTGTTTCAATTTATATGTATTGTTTTATATAAGTTCAGTAAAATTATATTATTTAAGCGTTTTGTTTGTAGTATTTTAGAGACTTAATGGAAAGAATTGAATTCTGCTTTTCGCGTTAAATAAGAAGGTCCGATACTATAATTAACCATTATAAATTACTTGTAATGCATGTGTTACACTTGAGACGCCATAACAATTTGATGTTACTAATTCCTCCCTTCTAAGTTTTTAATAGTTTATAATCCAAAATAACGTTATTTGACAAAAACATTGTTAATTGCGGAGTTACTTTCGAACAAATGGATTTTTGCTCCATATATTTTATATTAATATACTATCGATCCGTATGTTATAAGTAAATCTATATATATACAATCTAAGAAGACATATACTATCTATATGTTAGTCGCAGACATCCTAGGCACATAGAGTCGGAAGTTAAGCAGTCTTAAATCGAAGATTAAAATTAAACGTCAGAGTAGTGGAGCCGCTAAGAGCAGCCGAGTTATTTAAACACACCAACAAAAGTGGTGCGCTCCAGTCGAATCCCCTAATGAGATTTTAATAATATTGTAATGACAAAGTAACTCCCATTATGTTTTTAAATAATTATGTTAATGCCAAGGTAAGATTTATTTAATTGAAACTGTCTCACGTTATTGGTGTGGTTCCAATTACATCATAATTATAAAAGTAAGTAAAAACTTTTATTAGGGACACAGATACACTTTCATAACAACATACATTTTTTAACATAAAGACACATATTTGCTGCTTCGAGAGGATATTGTAGTAGTTTTGCTATTGTTCGATTGGATACATAAATTAGATTTTCTCGTGGTTTAGGTCAGATAATCTAATTAATATTGCTTTTTTATTTTTAAAGTATATTCGCGTTCAATTCATTCATTCAATTCATGGCAATGACGTATAGAATTGTATCATTTAGGGCATCACTCTGACTGACTTAAAATACTAACACAATTATTTCAACATACGCAACAGGAACAGCCCGACCGCCGAAGATATTATACTGCCAATTGGATTTTAATTGTATTTCACGCTCATTTGTCGTAATTGATATAAATCTTTTCTTTAATAATTTATTATTTATTTTACGCGTTAATTGATTCGCGCTCTATTGTGGAACTCGTTTGGTTCAGAGGTCGGCGAGGGGTTAAGCTCTTGTCTAAACATTTACAGTCTTGTTTTTATTTGTTTTGATTCTATGTTATAACTATATGTATATTTATTTATTTACATACACGTTGTTTTGTTGATTTCGGGGTGGACTGAACCTCGGAAATATAAAAGTAAAAATGTTTATACACAGCCGCAAAAACATACGCAGTACAACACTTTTTCAATTACAAACTAGACTACTCGTAGCGCGTGCATTCTATCCTATCGAGGTGTATGATGAGTATAAAATATTGGCAATTTTTCGATTACATTGGCCATTATTATTATTATTATATAACTCACCTTTTATGACGTGTCAATACATAAAATAGATAAATAGTATTTTCCTTACGCCCCGGACTAACAGGGTAATATAATTACAATATTCAGTCTGACATCTCATAGGAGGCGACTACGGCAATATACATAAAGTAAACTATGGGCGATAGACAACCTGTCATAAAATTTCCATTATGATATCACACACAATATTCTTGCAAAAATTTACCTAAGAGATATCATATCTCCAAGGTTATTTCCACCCCGAAAGAGACTGAAGGACGTGAATGTGTGTTAAAATTCAGTTTTGATTTTGCTATACAAGTATTCAATACACATTTCTTTTTACCCCTAGTTCCAGAATCACCTACTACTCAAAGAAGAACGGCAGCTACTCAACATTCTACTAGTACACCAATACAAACAAATCTTGTGTCGTGTAGACCTTGAAAGGATTTAGATAAGGAAGCGGTGTAGCGATAATAGCATTATGTTCTTTTAAATTGCAATGAATATCAATCATATTTTGCAACAGTATGGAGTGAAGTGTTAACATTTAGCCTATAGGTCAGGTATTAGTATTTGGACGACTTTGTCTTTCAAGAGGGATTGTAATGTTCTATTGTTTGTATGCTAACAAAAATCTAAAATAGATTTGTATGTAATTTTGTGCATTATTGTAAATAATATACAATAATGCACAAAATTACATACAAATCTATTTTATATTATATGTGTATGCTATTACTGTATACTGTTACTGTACGTTCATCAAAATTCTGCCACTCAATATATTTCGACGTTTAATGAATGTACTATTACTGTGCTTCTATTGAATAAAAATCTTTTGACTTTGACTTGGACTAAACTGTGGTACGTATGGTTATTCAAAATACCTTTGTTTTCTTGCAACTTAGCCTAAGTGTGTATTTTATATATCGATGGCAGCAAAGTAATTACGGACAACTGCAATTTTTACAAAATGTTTTTTTTATAGAAAAATAGCTATATTATATCAATATCTAACGTTTCACGAAACAAAATTATAAAATTTCCTATTATTGTGGTTTTTTTCGGAAGTAATTAAAGATATATACCCTCCTTTTTTTAAAAGAAGCAACGTAAACAGTGACATGTAACTATATCCGTAATTGCGCGGGAGTTTGCGGCCCGTAATCTGGCGTAAACAAGAACAAGTGGCAGTTGTCATGTTCTTGCGAGGACAGGTTATGTTTTACAGAAAAAAACTATTTAAAAATAATTTTCTTGAGTTGCACATGAAACTAGATGATTTTATATTAAAAAGAAGAAAAAATAAGTGTGACAAGTAACAAAATACTTTTAAATATGGCAAAAAAGGCGTCAAGATAGAAATTAACGACAGCACCGGTCTAACAAATTAATTAAACAGAAACTATGGAAAGACCAAGTTTATGTAAGACATTTATTTTAAATATATTTTAATACGTTTCACTTTATTCGATGTTGATTTCGTTCTTATTTAGACTAATTCATAACTTGAGGTTATTACGGCGTAAATGCAGATATCTGGCAGGTGTCATTATTTACTGCGGACTATACTACTCAGATGTCTCTATTTACAACCACTTCATACAAGTATTTTGATCGAAATTTATTTTTTCAGTTAATACAGATACCGAGAAAGCTCTTATACAATAAGAGGGCATCCTAGAAGAAATTGAAACACAATCCCTAAATAAAAGATACTATATTATAATATTTTACGTCGTAGAAACGTACCCGTCCCGTTCAAGTCTGTGACGTTATAATGCTAATTAGGTGCCGTGATTCAATGGAATCTTTTGGGATGGGCTGGCAATCTGTCATCAATGTTGTATATGACACAACATCTCTAATATTTATGCTAAAAAGCGACCTAAGAGGTATTATTATGCCTCCAAGGTTTTGTCCACCCCATATTTACATTTACATCCTATATCTTCATGCTCGCAAGTTCATAGATAGTACCATCCCTTGTAAAAAGGCATCCCTGTTATACAAAGTCATTCACTAGCTCCACAATCTCCTTATCAATTTCAACTTTACAATGTCCTTCCGTTCCTTTCTACTGTCATAACTTTCGCTTCATACCTCTCATCTTAAGTGCATGATCCACACACGTGAGCATTTCCTGCAACTCCCCAGCAGATGAGGCAAGTTGAATCTGGTCGTTTATTCTGCTCACCCATACGCTAGCCCCAGTCCTTATATTTAAAAAAAATTATCAATATACAACTTCACCATCTTCGACTAGGATTTGATAAAAGCAATTTGCTAAAGATGAAACTATGGCAAAAAGGGGTTCCAACGAAGTTGTCAGTTTCCTTTACGATTACATAAGAAGAAAAGCTGAAGAGGTTCTAGAAGATATGCACTTATGGTCAGATAGCTACGGTGGTCAGAACCGGAACCGTATTGTTTTTCTATAAGTTTGTGTTTACGTGTTGTCACAGACAATCGATCGCCATCTGAAAGGTTTCTGACAAAATATCTTTTGCTTCACTCATACCCATTAACCTTATCATACATGCTCTACTGTTCTTCACTCCAATTTGATCTCAATAAGTTCTACGCGGCCTCCCCCGTCCGAATCTACCTTCCACTTTGGCTTTATAGATTCTTTAAATAATCCTCGTTTAATCCATCCAAACATCAAACCACCTTAAGATACCTATCTCTATTTTCGTCTCTAAATCTTCTTTCATAGCACAACGTTCACGCATCACACTATACCGTAGCCTTTAGCAGAACCTAACATTACACACTCTCCTGAGGGACCTCATCTCTACCACAATAATTTTGCTTTCATGACTCTTCTACCATACCAGCACTCATTACCTTACATATTCGTATTTGCCATCGCTTTTTAGAAAAAGGTCATACATAACAAGAAGGAGACAGAGTCCATGCATAAATTTTCTAAAACTAAACAGATTTTCTGTCTCTAGAATGGTACACCTGCGTTTGCTGGAGTAAACTCAAAAATAAACCCTATGCAGTTGTTGAAGTGAGCTAAAACGAAATTCTGAACTTCATAAGTTTCTTGAACAGTACCTACACATGATTAAAAAACCCAGGACTTGGTGTGCGCGAAACATTGGTACAACCTCATAAGTCGGACATGATATCTTAAAATTACGATTTAGATATTTAGATGAAATGTCTATGATCATTGAATGTTGCAAAAAAGGCACGGTCTCAGCAGAATGAAACCATTCCATTGGAACTCTCAAATTCTTATAATGCAGGAATATCAATCACGACTGCTGAGTACAATGATTATGTCTTTGTGTTTGCAAAATCTAATCCCACCATCTGATCACAACTTCTTTAAGGAGTTAAAACATGGTCTATGTGATGAAGGAGACGTTGACACTGATGAATAGTTCCTATTCAACCTACTTTGTGATTAAGACAAAACGAGAAGACTTACTAGACTATTTTATTTCATACATTTTCGTTTACTTACATTCAAATTTTTATTTTGTTCTCTACGTGAATAAGAAAGATACTTAATGTAATGTATGAAAATAAAAACTATAATCAAATATAGTTCTAATTAAAGTTTAACGAAAAAAATGTAGCACTAAAACAATTAAAATAAATAGGAATGCCATACTTTAACCGAATCTTAATAATATATTTGATTTTACAGGTAAATGATTGTAATTACATAATAATATTTCTTGAGTTTTATGTATATTAGTATGAAGTAGATAAAGACGTGTTTAAACATTCCAGTGTTACTAAAGACATCTGCATTATTTGGCTAGAAAATATTATTTTTTCTTTACGAAGATATATAATTTTTTTGTTTAATTATTTTTTATACATCTGTTTATGGTTTTTATTGCAAATAACGTGTTTATTTTGTATTAAAAAGTTTATTTAATTTTACAAAGTAAATAGAGACATCAGTCAGTTGTCTTTATTGCTTGATTCTATAATACAGCGTAAAAAAAAAACAAGTACCGTATTTCAAAAACTACAAACAAATATAATGATTTTTCAATAATATTTAATAAATAGTAAAATTAAATACCATTCCTGAAAATTTCATAAACCTTGTAAACCACTCATGTTTAGAAAATACACCGTTTTTTCACGTTTTTCGCTCCCCTGTAAAATCGCGTTTTTGTAGATATCTTTATACACTTTGCTGCCATCGATATATTAAATGCCTATCACTAATATTTCTAAATATCGTACTTCCTCCACATCAAACTCAAAGTTGCATATAGTTATTTTAGAACTGTAATTCTGTCAATCCTTTCGGACAATAACATACATAGGTTAATATATTATGTCATATAATATAAATGCAAACAGAAAAACATATTATTAAGTAACCATACATTAAACTTCTTAATAATACGAGACAAAGAACAGCCAGCATTCAGCCTGAACTTTTTGCGTTCATTAAAGATTAGCTTTTTTGTCTCATCTTTTGTGTCAACTGAGATTAGCCCAAGATGTCATCAACAGACTATTGTTGATGCAGACTCGGTTAATAGTATCCGCAATTCGTTATGGGAAGTAGGAAGGGTTTCAGTACATGTCTGTTGTTTATTTTGAGATAACTAAAAAAAGCATACATACATATGTATATTTAGGTATTTTGGACCCTTTAAGGTCAAAAGTACTATGCAGACATAAAATTGTACTAATAGCGTAGTAATACCATTTATATGGAGAAGCTTGACCAACAGGTAGTTAATCCATTACCCAGTACCTTATAATTTGGTAATTTTAGAATTGTTTTTATATTGTTCTTGACAACACTAACTATAACATAACTATTACTTTAAATCTATAAATATACAAAGAATATGTTTAGGAATATTGTACAATAATACCCAATCAACTAAACTAACTGTCCCGTGCTAGTCTGGCACGCTAATGCTAACTAGCTGCCGTTCTTCCCAGTATCTCGTAGGAGTTGACTAGAGGTAAATATAATCTATTGGGTGATAGGCTAGCAACCTGTCACCATTGCTCCATTATGACATCACAACCTCAATTTTGAAGATATTGTGACCCCAAAGTAATATTTGAGATATTAAGTTTCCGAAATTCTGCCCACCCAGAAAGAGATTAAAGGACGTGAATGTATGAACTAACTCGTAATAAGCCACTAAGCATTTGAAACCAATGCACACAAATCGTCCGACAGATGGATAGCCAATATCGATTCGCCTACATAGTGCGAAGTATGATTCACCGATTCCCGTATCGAGTTTGATTTAATACACTCAGCGTTATTGGTTCCGTATAATTTATTACGAGAGCGATTCGTGGGAACGATTCTGCGACCTCTAATAATAAAAGACGTCGGTCCTGACTCGGGTTGTTAATCGTCAGGATCTGGCGTTAGTAGGCCAAGTTGAGCTTAAATGTTGAGGTTTGCTGCGATAACGATAGATAGCGCTAGTTGTCGTTTAAAAAGTCATTTGTCTTATTTTTTACAAACATATATCTTAGACACTAGTTATCTCATGTAAAAGGACGTAAATATAATATAGTACTAAGTTTCTTATGCAATAAAATCTGCAAAGAACGGTAAGGCCGTAGGCCCAGATGAAGTACCCGTGGAAGTTTTGAAATTGCTAGAATACGACCATCTAGATGTCATTGTGAATCTCTTCAATGTTATTTATAATTCCGGCACAATTCCTTCAGAATGGCTCCATTCCACCTTCATTACTCTGCCAAAAATCAGCACCGCAAAACGATGTAGCGAGTACCGCACCATATCACTAATGAGCCACTTCCTGAAAATCTTCCTTAAAGTTATCCATAAACGAATATACAGAAAGTGCGAAGATAACATTTCAGAGACACAGTTTGGGTTTAGAAATGGCTATGGAACGCGGGATGCTTTATTTGGTTATAAAGTGCTGATGCAACGCTGTTGGGATATGGACAGATGTGTATACGTCTGTTTCATAGATTATGAAAAGGCATTTGATCGCATAAAACACGAAAAGTTGATTCAGATCCTCGAGAAAATAGGCCTTGATTCCAAAGACGTCTTCATCATTAAGAACCTATACTGGCAGCAGACCGCTAACGTACGCGTGGAACACCAACTTACCGCTGATGTGGAAATTCTACGAGGAGTGCGACAGGGTTGTATTTTATCGCCCTTGCTATTTAATCTCTATGCCGAAGAGATTTTCTCAGAAGCCCTTGAGAATGCAACCGAAGGGATCGTTGTAAACGGGAGGCCCCTCAACAACATCCGATATGCGGACGATACAATCCTTTTAGCTAGCTCTATGGGAGATCTACAACAGTTACTTAACCGTGTTGAGTCGATCAGTGCTAGCAACGGTCTGAACATCAATATAAAGAAGACCAAGTACATGATCGTAGGTCGTACGCCACAGATGTCTGCAGTTATATGCGTTAAGAACCAACCACTTGAGAGAGTCCGTTCATATAAATACCTTGGATGTATGGTGAACGACCAAGAAGACCAGAGTGTAGAGATAAAATGTCGCATAGAGCAGGCCAGAGGCGCTTTTATGAAGATGAATCACCTTCTTTGTAACCGGAATCTGAAACTCTCCACGAGATGCCGCTTATTGCGGTCTTATATATTTTCAATCCTGTTATACGGAGTAGAAGCCTGGACACTAACCCAGACGTTATGTAAACGGTTAGAAGCATTCGAAATGTGGATATATAGGAGGATGTTGAAAATATCATGGACGGATCGTGTAACAAATGAAACGGTTTTACTGAAAATGAATAAGAAGTTAGAGCTCTTGAAGACCATAAAAAGGAGGAAACTGCAATATGTTGGTCATATTATGCGCGCCGACAAATACAATCTACTGCAACTTATTCTGCAAGGCAAAGTTGAAGGTCGAAGAAGGCCTGGCCGCAGAAAAACGTCGTGGCTGCAGAATCTCGCAGAGTGGTTCAACACGAGTAATATAGAACTCTTCCGAGCGACAACATCGCGTGATCGTGTAGCCTCAATGATAGCCGACCTCCGATAGGAGATGGCACCCAAAGAAGAAGAACTAAGTAGTTGAAGTTAATAGAATGTGTTGTTAGGGGGGTTATTGACTAGTTATGATTATTCAGAACATAATAAACATATACTAATAAAAATAATGTTATCCGAAATATGATCCTGTTTTGTAGCGCAGTGGATTGTCAAACTTATTGATGGCCTAAATTTACATATCGGTTATAATCATGTAGTTTATTCACAATTTTAATCTATAGAGATGGGTTCCGACTTTTTAAACCACTTCCACTGCAGTGACGACCTTGTAATCTCTTTCATGTTAAAATATTGACTAGTACAACTTTTTTTTATTTAACTAATTTTATATATATTGATGTCTCCCGATGGTTACTCCTTATTGAATACCATATCACTTCATTCGTAAATTATTTTACTTACATACGTTACAGTCATAGATACAAGTAATAAAGTAAGTATATTTATTTAATATAAATATTACATAGTTTCACAAGACCTTCTTAATTTAGATTCGTAAAAAATACCTCTTTGTTTTGTACGTTACAACAATTAACATTCAAATGTTATCTTAATTGTTTTGTTCTAAGCTATGCCGAAACTGACACATATTCTAGATAGAAATCCATTTAATCTTTTATCTAGACCGTTTCTATTAATACTTCTTTTTTGTACCCACCCTATCAATCTTGAAATCCAAGCACTTACGTCTAAAATGTTTTATCGGAAAACAACAGACGAAATACAACTACTGATTGAAGGATTGACGAATGAATTAAAGCTCTATGTAGAGAAATTAAGAATTGTTTTTGAATGTGCGTTGGTGTTTCGTGGTTTTGTAAAGGCTTTGACGGGCTGGATGGGTGGGTTCCGTATTATTTTTGAGTAACGTAACTTTGTATTAGAATTTCGTTAGTTTAGTTTATTTAGATATTTTGGGAACTCCATATATTTTTTATCGTTTATATTACTTTATCTGTGATATATCATTATTACTGAAATATATTCAGACACATACACTAGGTACTTACGGAATTTCCACAAGTCTGAGATGTCTTTTGGAAATTACAAATATGAAATGATTATAAATATATGAATGTATACTGAACATACATAAACCGCAAGAAAGACAAAAAGTGTGTTTTTATATCTCTATATTTGGAATAAAAAGAAATAAAAAATATTTACTATTAAATAATAGTAAAATATTTAACAATATGTACTATTAAATAATAGTAAAATATTTAACAATATGTACTATTAACACAATTTTATAAGCACAGAATATTGAGACAAAGCCGTTGCACTCTACTTATTAGTTGGCCAGACTATTACATGCATTACATTACATTTAGTTTTTGAACCTGGGACCCTAAACCTAGCGAGTCGATCTGCATCGCGCCGCCAACGGATCTTTCAATTAAAGTCAGATCAGAGAGGCTTTGATTGAGGCTTCAATGACTACATAAATCTATTACTGTAATACTTTTGTATAGGTTATTTAATTGTGTATTTTCCTCAGCCGCCATTCAACTGGGTTTTGTAGATGTTCAACTTGTCGGTTTGCGGAAGGCAGACGGTAAGGATTTGATATATAAGTTTTAATAAACTTATTACGAACCGCCTTTTAGGAGGTTTAGCATAGATCGCCAATATACTGTTTTTTACACTTTTCATCCAGAAAGATATACACCTATGTTATATCAAATAGACTAAAAATATATATTTTCTCCGTTATTTTACATATAGACACATATCATATCCTTATATCGTACACCCGTTAAAAATGTAAAAAAACACAACAATAATACTTATTAATGTTTATTCATAACGCAACAATACAAGTTAACAATAAAATTACGTAACAACCAAAATCTAACTTAAAACCCTAACAAGATTATTCAAAACACATTATCTCCATACTAACATACACATATCAAGTGAACCGGACACAACACGTCATATTAAGACCATTTTGTCACTCGTTATTATTAAATCAATAGCTGCTCTAATCATAACATAACAAGACTTAGGTTGGAACCTGTCAACCACATGTCAAACTTTGACGTTTAGAAACCATTGGCTATTCGGCCGATATTTTAATCTCGTTTTTGAATGACAGGAAATACGTGAGATTTATAAGGACTGAATCAAGCTATGAATTGAGATTGTGAATTTAATGTTTGTTAATTTATCCGGTTTTTGGTTTGAATAGGTTGTGGCTCGATAGCTTGCTATCGCCATATTGATGCCTGAAGAAGGTATATTAATTTCTTTTAAGTAGTATATACTGGAAATTAAGATCAAACTTAGGTTACTACGTTTTTTCTGCTATTAGTTATGGCATTTTATGGACGTGATGTTCATACGTATAGGTATGCCGTCATAAAGTATCCTTATACGGTTTTGAACGATACTATTTCAACTGTTTGTACAAAAAAGGCTTATATACAAGATATAGCTTGAATGGTAGTTTCTATAGTAGATTAAGTACATACATATACATTCACGGCCTTTTAACCCTTTTGGGATGGACAAAACCTTCGAGACATGAAATCATATCCTTGGTCACTTATTAGCATAAAAAATAGGGTTGTGATGTTATGTATACCATTGGCGACAAGTTGCTAGTTCATCGCTCGATTGATTCCATTAACCTCAAGTTGCCAGGAATAACGTGAGCTAACACGGGATATTGTGTAGTTATATTTCTGTTCATAGTACGTTTAGTATAGTATTATGTCATTTGCGATAAAGTTAAATTTATGATAGCTTCAAGGGACATTATATTTAAAATATTCTGCAAATTAATTCATTACCGAGAATAACCATAAAAGACTGTAAATGATTTATAAGGTTTATAATAAATTTGCATCATGATTGCCACTGTTTATAACAGGCACTTAGGTCGTTGATGGTTTTATGGAAATGTAGCGGAGATCCGGGTTTTATCCTTTCAAATATAATCGTAATATGTCACAAAGATTTGTAAGAACAATTATTATTTATATTTGTGATGGCTTTACTAGAGTAACTAAGGCTTAGGTAAGCACTAAATCATAATCTAATCTATATCTTTTAATTCATGTTATCATTAATTCAGCGAACTATAAACTCATGAATTAATTTCGCGAAAGCATGAGTATTCTTTCTTTTGACTTGTCACAATAAAAATGTTATATTGTATAAATGCTAAATAAAAATAAATATTTTTGACAACTTGCCTCGTGCACAACCATTTAACTCACTTAAATCACTTCCTTTGAGAACTAGACATACTTCATTCAATAGATATAATAAATTTGTTACATATATACCGCGCTGGTAATTCAACATCCAAATAGCTTAAAATAGTTTCTATGTAGTTTCCGACACATCAACCTAGGTTTATCGACAGCTCTGATTGACAGTTCTATTTTCGAATTCAGAATATTGTGACGTGGTGTGCACACTACATAATGTTGGTGCTAAGTGGATCTGAGAAAAACCAAAGTATATTTCATACGTAATTACTATTGGTTCATTTCTTGTACATGGAATCGTTACTTAGGGTTCCATGATGTGTTTTCATCATCATCACCCTGTATGCATCCACGGCATAGGCCTCCCTCAAATGACGCCACTTCTCTCTGTCAGTAGCCGTTCGCCTGCATTCGATACCAGGCAACCTGTGTAGGTCGTCTTCCCAACTTGCCGGGGGGCGCCCCACACTACGTACCTTTTTGACCTCTAACTATTTGTTGTTTTCATCGTGAATTTTCTCTATTTGTGAACTTAGTTATTATGACATGAACCCAGCACTCTAATAGTAGTTGGTTCTGATTTCAATCCAGCGCTCTTAATTTCATTAAATGGTATTCTCAAGTGACAGATGCTTAACTCTGTCAGTTAGCTTTCTATCTATTAATTGTAAGCCATATTTTATTTTATTTATTTTTCATGAACAAGATACATTGTATTTGAATATCTTAAAACTATCATTAACATAAGCTAACATAATTTGTAATAAAATAAACACAGCATAAGCTTTGATTTGGCAACTAAGCTCACCGAGCCAAAACAGCCTTACTAAAAGGACTTTTTAAAAGGATCACTAAAATGACTGGTCACCCTACCTAATACACATAAGTACAATACATATCCAAACATTTTGATGTTCAATTACCGAGTGTGACGTTTATATGTTAATTCGATTTGGCAGTTCGCAAATATTGGCATAAGCCTCGTCACGGCTGGTCAATCAATTGGTTTATTTGCTTCGCATTACGACCTGTTTGCGCAACGATTTCGCAAAGCAAAGAAAGCCTAGCACTGACATCTATTGCGAACTTGCCTGTGGTTTCGAGGAATAAATTCAATAAATAAATACGTCACGTCCGTTTTTCTATAAAGGTATAGGTCATGCATCTGAATCGATCCTGATAAATCACCTCAATTTCTTTGGTATTCATGTATTTCAACATATATACTTCGAAGATACATTTAATATCATCGTTTTGTGTAAGCAAACTAATTGACTAACGGACTTATTACACAGCGCTACTTAATTATGGTTCCGCCTATCGTACATTCTGTGCGTGTAGTTATAATTATTAAATTAGTATACAGTTTGTCAAAAATCAATCTAGCTCTCAATTTATTTCCATTTCATATATTTGATTTATCATATTCCGTAACCACATTAAAAAAACTTAAAAAAAATTGTGTGTTGAATTTATTCAAAAGATTTTTCGATACATCTCAATCTATAAGTAATCCATAACTCATACGTCATTCTTCCGCCAATAGATTAAACAAAAGTGAAGTGACAAACCGAGAACCCTGAACAAAAAGGTCTTATCACGACTGAAGCCAAACAAGATACAGTTAGAGCATCTCGTCATGTCACGAGATCTGACGTCATGAGTTTAAGGGCAAAGAAATCACGATTTATGACCGACGACGCGGTAACGTCCTCTTTATTAGGTGTGGTTGCCAGGTATCAAAATATGAGAGTTTTGAGCAAAGAGGTTGGTTAAGAGGTTCTAAATTGATACCTCATTTAACTTAATACGGTACGGATACGGTGTAATAAATGATAACAAAGATCTAAAAGGCTGTATACTGGAGAAGAGTTAATTTAAAAGTTCGTATAACCGCAGAGTATCTAAGCATCCAAGATCAAGAGAAAGTAGTTTGTCAGGATCGGGAAAAATGGGAATCCGTGATCATCTACCTACTCCTTGGAAGAATGCGGATGTGATGTGAATATATGTATAATATATGTATTATCTGGTAACGTTTCAATCATAAAAATATTGGCAGGAGATCATGGGTAAATTGTAATCATCCCAAGATTGACAAAAGATCATGATTCGCGCATAAACAATCATATATAAGAACAAAATATAAAGAGTCTGTTACACTATAAGGAGAAGTGGGAAGTACCTGGTGATTACCTGGTGAACATCGTGCTGGTGAGGCTCGGAGAGGTCTGGAGTCACTGCCGACATCATTGGCCGACGCCGGGGCCGAGGAGGATCTGTGAAAGGAGGTTGTAGTTAAACAAATAATCTGTATCATTTTATGTATAAATATTTAAGTACATATCTTTAAAAGTTTAAGTATAAATCTAAAGAATAAAACTAAATTACATTAATAAAGATTAAACTAAACTAATAATTATAAAATAAAATCTTAAAGCTAAATAAATTTACAAATTAATTATATCTGTCAAATCACTGGCAGTTGCAGGAAGAGTCTCAAGAAGACTCGTGGCATTTTCCCGTTGCACAGCTATGCTGTGTATCTTTATTTAGAAAACCGCCGTCTCTTCAATAACGTTTAACATATATATGGAGGTGGTAATGACATAAATATAAAATATTGACGATAGTTTGGTACTCAATCGGCTAATAGATCTGATTCAGTCCTAGACCTTTAATGTTGTCAACTCCTAAGATAAGCCAGTTAATTTGTACGGAATGTATTACAGATCCAAACCGTCGGTGATGAATTTTTATTCTAAGTTTGAAAGAATAGGTTGCTAGGATTTATCATAGAGAAACAGTTGTAATGGAAATATTAGCATTATTCTAATCACTACCAACAACTAACTCACACCTTGTAAAATAGGGTATAATAACGTGCGAACTTATGTTCTACCAAAACCTGTCATATAGGTTCATCATACATGTACTGTAATTACATACATACAAGCTGACAAACTAGTACGAAAACCGGTAGCTGGACCAGTAATCTATTAACGTTATCAGAGCATCTCCGTATATTTACCGCCTTGGCCGACTTATTGACCAATCCGCGAGCGTTTCCTGAAGCCGGTGTCATATGAACTAATATGGTATGCTAAACAGCGATTCATTAGCTGCTCTCAATTATGGAAACGCGTCGGACTTGTTGTGGAAAAAATAACCTAAAATTATAGTGGGAGGGATCAGAATGCAGTGGGAATTTTAAGCGGTGTAACGAGCGGTGCATACCTACTTTATTGAGGCAGTGGTATTGAAGGCTTAGATTGGGACATATGAAAATGACGTATCAAAATAGAGTTATATGCCTTTACATTATATTCATAATATGTGCGGAAGTATTTTGTGGGGATTCGTGATCTCTACAGGGAATAAGGTGTGATGTGTATGTATGTATTTTGTGGAAATTGTATACCGGCGAACGAGTTAAAAAGGAAATTATGATATCTGCGTACCACATAAAATAGTAAAGAGATACAGAATGAATATAAACGTCTAACACAAAACTCCATATCAAATGAATTGTGATCACTTTCTTTTAAAATAAATTACTATTTCTTTTTACAAATCCGTCTTAAAATGTATATTTATATACGTGATAATTCCCATAGATACCTCATATAATACTATATTATCTATGCTTTTGCATAAACAATTACATTATAATATAAACCCCATCCAACAGGCTCATCTAAACCAATCCACCTTTACATCATTAGCCTTAAAGCGGCCTCAAATAAGTATACATCATAACCATGTATGCAAACGACGCTTACCATTTTTGTTCAGCGAATCAGTACCAGGTACGAGTGACCTTTTATGATGTGGTTTTATTAAAATGTCAATAAGGTTCCTGATTGGTTCATTTGCTGTTCTGTACCTACATGTTATGTGTATGTAAAATTAGTTACTTGTGATAGAAAAATAGAGATAGGAGACATACTTATGACTTATGACCTATCTAGCATAATCCTATACTAATCGTATGTAAATTATTATAAACAAAAAGACAAACGAATTCACGACCATTAACCCTTGCTGTGTAGTCAGAGGTGAAGGTTTGATTCTTCATTCCATTGGCACATGGTGAAACGCGATTTCAACTCTGTACCCACTGATACAGAGTCAAGCCTCAAACAACTGAGCTACGTTGAAAACTTAAATTATTATAATATAATAAGTAAATATAAGATTCACGATCGTTTACTCTTTTGGTCACTTATGTTGTATGTGTGTTGTGTATACTTAAAAGACACATTTTACCAGCCAGTCAGTACCCTGAAATAATTTGTGTTATCGAATTAACAATTGAACTATTTGAATAAACGGTCATCTAACTTCACGGCAATAATCACATTTGGCGTAATAAGAAACTGTATATATAGTAGCTAAATATCATACAACTTTACTGTCAAAGCTCTCTCTACCCTACAAACATTAGTCGTGACACTATGTCGTTTCACCAAGTTTTCACTTCCAGACTCTAGTACAGTGTAGACAATTAATTCGCAGTGGCACAATGGCGGATTATCAATGTCATCGAGCGGCCATATTGAACTTGCTTGATCTTTCAAAGGTACAAACGGGTGCTTAATAAACGGACTTATTATAGATATGTCATGTTTAGTCACGACTGTATGTCTTGTGAGGAGTGGACAGAATTTTGAATTCAAGCTTCAAAGATTCTTGAAACGAGGTTATTAGTCTATCACGCATGCAACCTGACTGATCAAGTCCATCTCCCTGTTGAAGGGTAGGCAGAGATCTCGTTTGTTACTGTACTAATAAATTACTTTCGGTTCTTTCATATCCTAATACATCATGCTGACCTAGTCTATCTCTCCCTTTTTTATGTTTGTCGCACAATAAATATAATAGAATTTTAGAATACTTGAGATGTGATCTTTATTTTTCTAATAAAGAACATTTTATTTGAAGAATATTTCAGATTTCAAAAGATTTTCTATTTATAGCCTAAAATATCAAATGACGTTCGACAATAACAAAATGTATGAACAATCAGCTACTGACTTGTAAAGCCTTCATAAATTCCAATTTATTTTAATATAAAATACTCATACCAATTCTCAAAGAACCTACAAATAATAGCAGCCTTATATTATAGGAAGAGCCCTTAGCCAAGCTACCTACAAAAGCCTCGACTGCCTCCATATTGGCATATTGTAGACCTTACATGGCCGGGACCTAATGACCTGCGACATTTCAACTCATCTGGCTACTCGCTCCAACCTACGAGAGAGAGTGGGATGGAGATTGCCAGAATTTAACAAAGAATAGTGTTCCCTATGAGTTGTTTTTATACGGTGGGAATGAAAAACACATACCTAATATAAAGATTAAATGAAAGTTATATTTCTCGAAAGAGGTTAAAAAAATATCCCTCCATTAATTTACAGGTCCTAAGACGGACTTTATCTAAATAAATGAATAGTATTAGATAAAAAAAATATAATTAAAAAAACAGAGCTGTAAACTTGTAAACTTCAAATCCGTGAAGTATGTAGGTTTTCAAACATAATATACACCCGCCTCCTAATTGCATTATTTTTCATAGATTAAATACAAACTTAATGTTTTACTACTTTAACACACTCTACATATTACTACAATAACAAATCCCGTTAAGATACTACCTTAAATTTCCATTAAGAAATTATAAAGCGTACAGACGAAACAAAGATTTTGAGCAGTATCCAAATGTCGATTCAAATTACGATAAGCCATGTGACATTAGTTCAACTACGGTCAGACGGTACTAGTCCGCGGGCACCTGGATTTAAGAAGAGAGGAAATGTGGACGTGGTATCTTGTTTTTTATAGAAAAGAAAGATGAAGTATTAGAAAAATGAAGCATAGTAGAAATTGCAATCAATGTTGTTTGTAATAGGTCTTTTTTATTTCATTCTTAGTGTAATTAAGATACATATATAATGTATATATTATCTATTGTATTTACTTTACTTAAGTATATGAATTATAAGAGTGTCACACATTTTTATTCACATTTTTTTTGTTATATTGTATATGAACAACTAATAATAATAATAATGATATTAAAAAAACTCTGAAAACAACACGTATAATGTTGATACTATAAAATCCTTACTTATTTAAAAAGGGTGACGTAAACATGAATTGTTATGGATGAGTGCTAGATCTTAGTAACCTCTTAGTATATACCGAGCTGAACTACGTTTAAAAAATTTTTTGAACTAGATCAGTATCAACAGGAAAACCCAATAGTCATATACATATATTATCTTTCTTACATCCATGGCTTTAAAGTAACGTTGCATTGTGTTGAATTATGGGCCGGAGACATTTTTGATGAGTCGCTTGAAATGACTAATGATCTTTTTTCGAGCTTGTATTTTGAGGTACGTATGACAAATAAAAAACAATATTTTGACAAACCACCTTGATAATCACATCATACTCGTTCGGACGTCTCATTACCTGAACAGTTTATGGCTTTTAAACCTTAGTTAATCGCTGCGTCGTATATATTGTAATAGACAATTACCTAGTAATCTTACGTGGCTTAAGTATATTAGATGCCTGTGAAATTATATCTACTATATTGGTACAAATAAAAATAACATATGTACATACACATCACTCCCGTTTCTCTGTAGATAGATAGGCTGAGATCACGTATCCGCATTTCTCCCCATCCTGACAAACCACTTTCGCTTTATTGACACTCATACACACTCGGTGGTTATAGTTCAAAATAAGACGAATTGAAAATATATTTCTGAAAGTCTAAAATACTACGTTATATTTGCTACCAAATGAACATTTAGACCTAATTGTTCATATAAAGCTAAATGTTTTATACATATACACTCAAACATACTGCCCATAAGAAGCTGTTTAAATTATACTTATGTGCAAGGACCACCTGCATCCTCCTTGCACTAAGGACCCGATAATTGTAAGTGTTAATCAGAGTCTCTGAACACCCTGAACAAACAACGTCGCGATACAATGCTAATGGGAGGGCTTTAAAGTTTCAAAGTATTTGGACAACTCATCGAGTTTAAAAAAGAGTTTTAAAGTTCCTTTGTTTACGAAGGCGTGTGCGCAAAACTAATTAGAAGTGAAACGAGTCTTATATGGGTTTGGGGTTTGGTAAATGTAACCAGCTGTCTGTTGGCTTTGCTTGTAAAGGTGACAGAGTGGATTCAAATACATTTGTTCCTTTTTACCTCAGGATATAATATAAACGTAAGTTATGAGGTCGAATTAATTGGTGTCTCTTGGAAAATTACTATTAATATAGCAAGAATTTGAAGCACATTTAAAATTTATTGGTTAAAATTCATGCAAATAGCAAACGATATTTTGCTAGACAAAATATTGTTAGTAAAATTTAATACGAATTTTATTAGGTACTATTATTTGATAGGGTACTAATCCTTCATAAAAGTAAGTAAAGTACATATTAACTTATTTTATATACACCTGCTATAAGCAAAGCTTACTCAGAAGCCAGCCCAGGCCTCAGAGCAAAAGAAGAAACGCCATGAAATATAAATGTAGAAGTCAGCGACAGAAAGTTTAAAACAAAAAAGCAACATTAACTCGAATACCGTTCGGCGCGGGAAGCAAATATTTAAATTTCGCATATCAATGAAGAGCCATAAGCCACCGAAGTCTTGTTTTCTTTGCCCCAAGACAATGAGGAAAGGGCTAAAAGAGGATATAAGCAAAAAGGCTAAACCTCCATCTAGATTCGAGCCTGCTGGATCGACGTTTCGAACAAAAGAAGGCTTCTGACCGAGATCTCCGTACGCGCATATCGTTCAAGCCTTTTTCTCTCTTTTTATTGGGTTGCTTTTGTACTTTTTTCAGGCATGTGATTCCTCCACAAGATGCATCGCAATGAGTTTGTCTATCCACGACGACAGTAGCTATTTGCGATGCTATTGTTATGAAAGCGAGTATTTTACAGTCACATTTGCATGAGTAATATCGCTTGTTATGATTTGCGATATTGTGTGAATGTTGTGTTTATGGCTTGCAGATTGTTTAGATTTAACGGATAAATGTTGTCTGTTGGAAGTTTTTATGCTATGTTTTGGAACTTAGGGTGTTTATAATGTGAGTTGCTTGACGAAAACACCTTGAAGATAACTACGTATTTCTCTTCATAGCTAGTTGTTGTGTAGTTAGTTTTTTATAAATAGTAATAGCATTCAAAATGCAAACATTGTTTTTTATGCAATTACGTACTCAACAATTGGTTTTTACTAATTATTTGTCTAATGTGTGATATTACAGTTCTTTATTCAAATAATAATGAATCTTCCATTATTTTAATCTATTTATTATTTATATATTATATTATTTTAATTTATAATGATGATTGATACAGATAAATTTTGAATCCTTTGAAGTATGTATTTTGTGTGTGTGACTTAAATAATTCCTATTCGATCTCCTATTAATATGTATCCACGCTTTTTACTCCCAACGAGAAAGGTAGAGACTTTCGACCGCCAACTAACTATTCTGATAATATTTAAACTCCTTTTTATGTCCTAAATGGCCACCCATAAACAAGTTTTATCTCGTAAATATGTAACACAAACACTTTTAAGCCAACAGTAGTGATCAAAACAGTTTTATTATAACCATCAAATGTTATCAGTCATAAGAAACGAACCTAATGTAAATCCTCCATAAAAATTTCATGGTTACTACTAATCCATTACAGACTCTTTAAAAACCATTATTTTAAATGTAAATTACATATTGACGTTCAAATTAAATCGATGTTAAAACATAGTTAGAAACACCATTAAAAATATTGAAATAAAAAAGCCTTACATCCGTATTTTAAAACCTGTTGTTGGTCGGTGTAAGAGTATTGATTTATAGTTTTTTCTATCTGTATCTCTGGGATAATAGTCGTTTTAATGGAGCCCATTTTTTAGCTGGATATTTAGACAAATTGCAGAATGAATACTGATGGATGATTCATCTTTAACCCAATAAATGTAGAGTCATGTTATTATGCACTTAAACGGCACTTTGGGTTTCAAAAACGGCGTAAATGATTTTGAAATAAACTTCTATAAATAGTTCTACAAAATGAACTTTTTGCATAAAGACGAGGTTGGCTTGATTATGTGATAGAATATTTTCCTCCTAATCTTTTGTTATCATAACAGACCTAGCACAAGATTCACGACCGTCATTCTTATTTGGGTAGTCAGAGATTCAGGCGTGACTCTTATGTACTTTGTATTGTATATATGTGTATTGAGTTTTGTTGTGTGTATGTGTATTGTGTACGATATTTTTGTTGGGCGTTGGGTTGGAACCCCGTGAAAAATTGGCGACAAATACATTCTTCATAACCCACTTTCAACATTCAAGGTAATCAATGAATATCAGTCTCTAAAGTTCTGACAGGTGCTCATAGATAATAGAAAATATATGTGTCTATCTGCATATAGGTGCTTAACTATAATAATTATGTGTATTATATATAATTATGTACAGTTCATAAATCCACTTATCAACGGTAGGGCTCTCAGCATACGGAAAACCTTGTTTTCTGCTCAAAAGCTTCAAATGTTACATCGTTATTGAGAATAGAATGTGATAGTATTAAACTGAACCCTCTTTATCCTTTTACCCGTACCCTACCCGTACCTATTATTTTTATATAGGGAAACAAGTATGATACGTATATATGTATGTTATTTAAGTTACATGTATGATCTGGGGCTTTCTTCTCTGCAGAAATTAACTACCTGCTGCGTTACTCGTGATATCTTATGACAAAATTAATAGTTTAAATATGGAACATATTTGTGTTTGTTATTAGTAGGTTAACTATATACATATCGGTACTTATTTTGTAAACTCCAAGGATGTTCATATGTGTCCACAAAGTATGTATTAGACATACATACTTATGTATGTATGTCTAGTCTTGTATGTATGTTTATACTTTTGTTAATGGCCCAAAATGTCTCTATTTTGTATCAGTTTCATATACGTTTTGTTCCATAAACGATATTTGTTTGTTTCAAAGACAGGTTGTTATTTATTGTATCATTAATTAAATAAAGCTTTTGCATACATCTTCCAGTCTCATTTCGCAACATTGATAAATGATTCGGTTCGTTTTAGTACATTCGTTTTGGCAATAGAACGTCTATAAAACTCGCTTTGTTTTCTTGTATACTAGGTAGCTTAGAATATGAAAGTATACTAAGTGTCTAACTAAAGATTCATTTGAACATAAATCAGTAAACGATTCTATAACTTAACAAACTTCAGTGAAGTTTAATTTATATACATTCTGCATTGTGCATTATGAATAGGACTTTATGATCATAATAATATAGCTTAATGTTATAATGTATATTAGTAAAACTGAGCGAAAATAAGTGAGAGTAATTTATACATAAAGTAACTTTTCGTAGCAGATACAATGAAAGTTTCAGTTAGAACTCTAATATTGAATAAATACTAGGGGTTGTACAAGAATTTTAATTATACGTTTCCGGTTAAGATAAAATTCTAGAAATAAAAAAGCCCTTACACTGTTTTTGGGTATAACACCTTAAATTTTATGTAATTATTTATTGAAATTATAATGCTTCACTGACCGCGATTCTTAACCAAACATAGTCCAAAAAAATCATGTTTCATGTTGTACATCTGTATCCACTTTTATAAATATATTGATTTTTTTCAGTTATTATATTTCAGATTATATTGGTAAATATTTATGGGCATATTTTTGTTATCACAGTACTTAAAATTTTCTGTCTTGTTGTACTGTTATAAAATACTTGTCCAATTTACTTATATATTGCAATATAAACTTACGGTTGGGCAAAAGAGAAATCCGTATTTCAGCATGAAGATACGCATTAAATAACAAAGTCAACACCAATAAACACTATCCATACAAAATTCCAGCACTCTTATTTATCACTCAAAACTATACTTAACGCGTCAACATACTAGAAAGTTATGTTTTTTTAAACATAGAGTTGTAATCTAAGTTATATAAATAAAAAAAATAGTCCGTTTTAACTTTACTGTAATTCGTAATAACGAATTTACTTTCGTTAAGGCTTCGCGTCACATGTATGGAGGCTTTATGAAACGTGCACTGCGCGCGGGCAGCACTCCAACACTGCGTTCGCGCGCTTTTTACCTTCAAAGCCTTCTCTAAGTTCTCTATGTCTATATCACACGTTAGAATATATAAGTTTGTATGTAAGCATGTATTAGAGTATACTTCATAAGTATTTTTACTGTTTCGCGTACTGCACACTCTGTGATGTAGAATATGAAAGTTTAAAGCCGCTTGTTAACATATTTAAGTATATTTTAGCGCTGTTACACATTAATATAAAATCAAATGGATTGATGATGAGTGACAATTTAAATATATTCTGTACCTAGAGGCTTTTCTGAATTTGAAGTTTTTGATTTTATAATTGTGATACTTCATATAAATAGCAATGAAGACTTAGGCGTAAAATTTAACATTTTAACATTGGAACAGATCATTTTGGAATTTATAAACAATAATGTAGTCTTATTCTTAGTTAGTTAATACTCTTTGTTGGAAACTATCTTGAATATTCTCATATAGTAAATGCTGATTGTTGTATAAGTAACTAACATTATACTGGTCTAAATAAATATGTATACGGTGTTACTAAGTACTATTAGGTTAGTCAAAATAGTATGTTTTTTCTATTTATCACATATATAGTAAACTGAATGACAATAATAAAGTAAATCCAGTCTTTTCTACCAAAACACTCCACACATTTCGATATTGCCGGCTTTACCACAAATAATTGATTTGTGTGACCAATTCGCTTTAACCTTGAAGAAGACATCAACGCGCTGTTGCGCAATCGCTCAGTATTTTGGTAGACGTGAGTATGTGTGGATAATGTATGGCCTTGATTACTGAAATTATGAGAATATTGTAAACAGACGTTTTCGACTTAGCTCTTAATTTGTTAGGCTTATGAGTCACTTGGCTTAGATAGTATTGAGATGTAGTTATAGAATGTAATAATTAATTGTCTTATGATATTTATAGTTATGTAGATATGAATATTTAAGTTTTATTGAAGAACCCTAAAAAATAAACAATAGAACACTTTTAAATACTATATACCTATTTTTAATAAAGTTACGAGCTCAGTGTATATGTCACGCTTGCAATAGAATATATATAATATTCTGGTACAAAGCCCTGACTACTACACTATTATAAAAGTCAATCTTGAGGTCTTAACTAAGTTATTTCCCACTAATTGCACGATCTGTCTACAATAATAATTTAACAAAGTTTTTTTTGGTATTTGGTTTTATTGTCAGTCATTCTCAAGAACCAAGAACCTAAGGAATTGATATTTGTATGATACAATAATCGTTTGATGAAAAAAACGCTTTGAATTCAATGAGAGATAATTGCTTCTTATTAATATTTAATTTGTTATACTTAGTCAGTATTATTCAAAGTTCGTTTACTTTAATTACTCAGTAGAAAGTGAAAAGTAGAGTTTACGATATAGTTTTGTAATATCTTTTAAAAGTATACACAATACGTATAAAAGTATAGTATACATTTGAATTACATCATATTATAAATTAAAATTATCCAAATATGAACTTACCTAGGCAGAAATCACTGATCAAACACTATGCCATAATAACGTATGATCAATACTAATTCAGTTCTTTATAACAAAACCTATGCACCTAATATACACATATTTATATGTATTAATCATTTTTCTATTATACATACATACACATCACGCCTGATTCCCTGTAGAGGGGTAGGCAGAGATCACGGATCCCCATTTGTCCCGATTCTATTATGTATATACGAGTGTATACCGAATGCATTGATACAGTTAATCTCAAACTAGAATATTAATTTACTAATTACCCAATATACTTAAAATAACTTTCGATTTATTTTTCAATGTAGTCCAAAAAAGATTTTGCTATATTTTTTTATAATATATTGTGAATATGTAATAGATTTACGTGATTTATTTATGTGATTTACTTAAAATAAGTTTTGATCACAAATTAAATACCATGCTAAATTTTTTTTTGTATATTATAAAATAAATTCTAAATAATAGAAAGAGACACATTACATCTCTACACTCAATTCCGTCTTCAAACGACACAGTTCACTGACTCGCCCCGCCCACAATCACGACATCGAGACAAACGTCTCCTTGTCTCGCTCTAGCGTGCACAGTAGCCGTAAAGGAAAGGGAAACAATGAATAGAGTTTTTACAGGGCCGTGTTTTATGACGTTTGTTTAGATGTGGATTTGTGAAATAATTCCTAATATGGAAGGTCAATGGCATTATATTTCGTTCTTGAATAACTTTTAAGTTGGATGTTAATTGACTTAATATTATATTAAATATTATTATAAGGATCAGGAAGATGGGTATCCTATATCTGCTTGTCTGTATAGAAACGGGTGTGACGTGTATGTATGTATTTATGTTTATAATATTATTTGAGTATACGGTATACCAAAATAAATGTTAACTTTACTTATACATTTAAAGTAAGTAGGGACCTTACTACATGCAAAATCTGTAGTAAAAAACAGACATTAGAAAAAGAATAGTTATATCATTGGAAACATAAATTAATCAATATACGTATACTTTTTATCAAGTTCTTTGCGATGAAGTTTTCGATATCAATCTACAACACGTAAAATCGTAATTTTTACGTGTTGTAGATTGATATATTTTATTGTTAACAATGTGATTGTATATTGTTTGTCATCATCTAAAGTTAAGTAGTATATTATATTTCGTTCCATGTGGCGATCGATATTCTCTGCCTATCCAGTTAGAGATGTAGAGGCGTGAATATATGTATGTATAGTTTTACTACATTTAATATATATTAAAATACCTTAATTATATTACTAAACGGAAGCTATTTGTATATTTAAATTAAGTTAGCTATATAATTAACATATATACATTCACATCCCACCCGTTTCCCTGTATAGGGATAGACAGATCACGAATCCATCCATCCCGATCCTGACAAACCACTTTCGCTTCATTGACACTCATGAGAAACACATTCGGTCGTTATAGGTACTTCTAACTTCAGAATTTATCCACTCAAATATTCTTACACAAATTCCATAGGATAGTACCCATTTCTTCTTCCTGAATTCCTTAGCTGCCTTAAAGTATCACGGTGAATGCCTTAACGTAGCCTTTGAGCAAAAAACGAGGTGATCATTGTCCTAACATCGGCGTGAAATGAGTACAATCAACTTGAAAAAGACGTCTTAGTTTTTAGATTGTTTCTTCTGAGCTTTAGGTTTGGTTCGGTTGAAATTATATTCGTTATTTTAATGAGTCTTTCTTGCATGAATCTATTTATAACGTAAGTAGTGTGGCAATTGTGTATTGAAGGTATTTCCATTAGTAAGGAACTATGTAGTTAATTGTGTGTTCGTATTCGAGATTGCGAAGTAAATTGTCAAACATGTCTTATTAATGCAGAGAGTTTATATGTGTTTATAACACATAAACACATATACCGTATGTATCCACATAATCATCCAACTTACGTATAAAATAATTACAATCTTATAACACATACACGATGG
Organism: Leucoptera coffeella; assembly: GCA_030578115.1. NCBI lineage: Eukaryota > Metazoa > Arthropoda > Insecta > Lepidoptera > Lyonetiidae > Leucoptera > Leucoptera coffeella. The sequence goes on along the minus strand of JAMBLF010000688.1, from coordinate 131,515 downwards.
AGTGTGGGTAGATATAGGCCATCAATAAGATGTGTGTACCTAACTAGCCCTAAGTCTCTATAGCCTAAACCCGAATATACACTTGTATTATAATAATGGTGGAGTTAATTTTAATTAGTTTTTAGTTTGTAAATATTTTGTTAATTTATTGTAAAGATTTCATTGTTAAAATGTTCATTAATAAACAGTTGCAATTATGGTGGAGTAGTGTGCCAGGCTTGTGGCGCGTGGACACATGAAATTACTGATTGGAGTCTTTTTTATTTGTATCACATGGTCAGCATTAAATGTCACATTAACTGACGTAACATAAAATATTAATTTCTTATAAGTATAGGTGTAGATTGTTCGCCTTGATGTGTTAAAAGATATGGTTCGTTCCAAATAAATTCGTATCGTATTCATATCTTATAGGTCATCTCTTTTTTCTGATACAATTATGAAATATCCTAGAAGTCGATGAGTAATATGCTCGTACTTTCTTATTCTAAATTTGGTGGTACGATGACTAATCTTATCAACGGCCCCAGAAATGCCTTACATACCAATACGTTTGATTTTAATCGATCAATGCGATACGAAATTTTACGCGTACAACACACCAAAAGATTGACCTCCGATTTCTTTCATTTTCTTAGTTCTAGTGGATCATCTTATACTGGTCGATAGTTTTTTACCCAACTACAAAGTTAATGGTTTATCAACTTCGTAACTTGGACAAAAACTGGATTCCTTGAATTTTGAGCATTACTTTGTAAAATAGAGAAATTTCATGCCTAAGGCTTTTATATTTATCTATTTGTAGTGATGACGAAGAGGGTTTACTAGGAATTCCTGTTTACAATAGAGAAGCGAAGTTTATACAACATTACCTAACACGTTGGTATGAACTTGCAATAAATATTATATATACATATATTATAAATAAATTATTCACAATTAGGTTAGTACCTATCAAATTTATCTACTTTTGTATTTGTGTTTAAGCTATGGAAAATATTTAAAGTACATTTAAAGTACTGGTTAATGTTCCTCACCCATCACGAAAGAAATAGTCACACTATATTATCTACTAGAATCTTATATTTTGTGTTAATATATAGTTAAACTAATTCGAATTAAATTCAAAGATTTTAACAATTCTGTTACATGTAAACGTTGTAAGGTCATTTCAATTCTTACAAGGATTAAAAACGTGTCTATATTTTACTATAAGTCTTATTCAATATCGCTTATTCTTATCAGATCCGAGTAAGACCTTACCTTATTCCCATACCTTGACTCTTTGACCAACCATTGCGTCATTGCTCTATGTTAATACCATGCGTTATACCGAGTAACTTGTTTTCTACCATAAACGTAAAGTTTAATTAAAGGCTGGCAAGGATCCGGTGATATATGACGTCACACTTGGCACCTACTTGCAAATAGGTTTGTGCAAGGAGGTCTAATTAATGGGTAATTTATCGTGTTGACTTAGCAATGATTATACTTATTTATAAGGTTTGAAAATAAGTGATTGTATGCTGTTTAACTATGTTGCTTTAGCGTTAGTGCGTTATGTGGTTGTAAATTATAGAGCCTTATATGAATTTGTGTGTATAGTTTTATATATGTATGTATTTGTGCATTGTATTTTTAAATTTATAGAATAATTAATAAAACAGAGATGTAATTTTTTTAATGTATTCAAATATAATATAAGATAAAGTTTTCTAAATACTATGTGTAAAATACTTTAATTTAACCTAAATACATTGTATAAAAATTGTTCTAAATACTAAAATTTTTGTGTCCAAAACTTAAGGTCAACATTATAAAAAAAATATGTGTGTTTTCACTCTGTAGTGAATCGAGCTTGATTTTTATGCATGTATGTAACATTGGTAAATTAATATGAGTAAGACAGACTAAGCCGACGAATACATCCCATAACAACATTTAACTACAAATATTAAAAAAACATTTTTACTCTTTCTTTGAAAATACTAACCTATATTTTATAACCAGCTAACTGAATAAACTTTTCCTGAACATATTATACCTACACCTACCTATCGAATTATACGGTGAGGGAAAACATCGTGAGGAAACCTACCTGTTCGTCGAACAGGTAATAGTTAGTGCTTGTAAATGGCAACATGGCTGACCACCTGTCACATTGAGTACTGACTATATGGTTAACACCTGGGTTCGAGGTGTCCATAGAATTACTACCTTCGCAATTGCGGAGATGGAAACCTGAACCTCTGACTATCCCGCAAGGGTTAATGGTCGTGAATGCGTTCGTTTGTACGTACTATACCTACATTTTTGTGTAGGCACCCTAACATATTATTTATCCAGTGACAAGCGCTCTTTATAAACAATGGACACAATACAGTGGACAGTTTATTGTTAAGTGAATATTGTGGCAGGAATACGAAAGGCACGCGGGGCACGCATATTCGCATAAGTTCCTGCCTGATAGGCTAGGCGGCTTATTCTCGAGTGTTTATATCAGGGATCATAATTATAGTAAGTTGTGTGGGATAGAGTATAAAATAATGAGATGAATATTAAATTACATTATATAAAATGATTTACGCATTCACTCAAATAAATCATGAAAAGACAGACTGCTTTTCGTGGTGATGAAGTAATGAATTTTAATTATAGATTTTTATAACAAAATAGTGGTCACGGTTAAAAAGGAGAAAATATCAATTTTTGATTTCTGTCTATCGTTTTGTAAAGATAATAGTCGGTTAATATGAACGATCAAGGATGTAAATTACGTCCAACACATTAGGTAGAAGAAATTTAATGAAGCATAGACAAAAGAGTCCTCACCTTTGTATTAATAACGCGACAGTCTTTACTCAATATAATAATAATAATAATGCAAATACAGTACTTAGTAATAATAAAAATTATAAAAATATGTATATAGATATATATTAACCATTGTACCACCCTTTCGGGGTATACAGAAATTGAGGGTCCGCTATTAATTTTATTTTACGACGGTTGACGCTCGAATACCTACTTCTTATCTGGTAACCCATGTCGCCGTAAACAGATACAGGCTACAGACTATTTCGAGAAATTGGCTGGTTTCCTCACGATAATTTTCATCATCGAATAATATAAACCATTAAATAATGATTTCCTTAATGTAGTCAACAAACTATACAGGTTACTAGGTCCAGAGTAACCCGTGAAACAAAGATCCGAGAAGTTTGGCATGTGTAAAAAAGTAAAAAGCCAGTGCGGGTGCAGCGATGTATTCAGGAAATCGAAAGTAGCTGCGTAACCCGAGATTCCCATACGTGCGCCGCGATTCGACTCGCTAGGGATGGGCGAAACTATGTGAATAGATAATTTTGAGTTTTGTTAGTTGGAACGTTGGTATAGTGGAAAATAATTCAAGGTAAATTATAAAGAGACTAGTTATGACTATTATAGGGTAATTACGTTATTAGTAAAATATTCGTTAAAAAGTAAAGCCTTATTTGCTTATTTTTATTCAAATTGTTTAACGTTTATGAAACGGTTGTAATATTGCTTCTGCTGCAATGTAGTGCAATGTATATAAAAAATATTTAATATCATCAATACTAGAACGTATTCAACAATTTCTTTATTTACACTTGTTTATAAGGTAACACGAATTCAACATGCAATGACATCATGACAACACAACGAAAAATCTCAAGGATTAATATAAAAATTCACCTAACAATTTCATCAAATATTTTTATCGATAACACAGCTTTCCCATGCCTATCACAACGATTCCTCGTAGGTATTGTTCCGGCGGGGCACCCATGAATCCGAGATGGCTCGCGATAGATCCACCGATCCGCTGCGCACGTGCTTCTGTCCCTCTATGGCCTACGAGCCTCTTTATGGCTTCTTCTAGGGGTTGGATAAGGTTTACCAGAGAAAAAAAACGCATTAACGATCATTAACCCTTGCAGGGTCAGAGGTTCAGGTTTCCATTTCCGCAATTGTGAAGGTAGTAATTTTATGGACACCTCGAACCCACATGTTGACCAGATAGTCAGTACTCAATGTGACAGGTGGTGAACCATGTCGCCATTTACAAGCATCAACTAGACACTAACTAACGAGAGATAACGGTTGTATAGATATCTTTTTTCTCATTTACAAAACTACTACAAAAATTATTATTAAGCAAATCATTTCGTGGTAGTCCATTTGTCGAAGGTCACAAAAGCATAAACTCTAAAAAAAATATTTTTATTCACTGCACATAACTGAAAACACATAAATGTATAATTTTAAAGACACAGAAGCTTTACTTGTAATGTTGATTATTTTATCAAACATTGCTTAAGTAAATTATGTTTGGGCATACATCAGGTTGCTAGTTTGCTTCTAATACCTCATTTATTGCCTATTTATATGCCATTAGACAAGCATTATAATGTTCAGTTGCAAGCTGTTAAATTATGTCTATAATAATACTAGAGTATTTACAAACAACATCAATACTGAATATAACATAAAACAAAATTACAATTACTAATATGAAGTAAACCACCATTGTACCGTTGCCTGGCGATTATTTTTAGTCCATCCCATTTATTACTAGATGATTATCACCTAATGTGACAAGTGGTGAGCATATCGCCATCTACAGCAAAGTCAGAAAACCTATCTAGAGGTACTAAAAATATTTGGAATTTAATGTAGCACCTCTTGAGTAGGAACTTAACGATATTTCTTACAGCAGTCCTAAGCTACTTTGTAGTATTGAGAAAAATCACCAAGTTAGTACTGATATCTGTAAGACATCCTCAATAACAAATCAATTTTAACAGCCTTAACACGGAAGCCATTAATTAGAGACATCATAGGCAACTCTTTTTACTAGTACAACGGTGGGAGACAAAAACATTATCTTAGTTCTAAAACGAGTTTTCTGCATCACGGGTGTTTCTTGAATCCATTCATTAGAATGTTAGGCCATCGTACAAATCTTGATATGGGTAATAGATAGTAAGTAAGGAGGTAGCGATTCTCCTAGTTTACGTTACAATGTTGTAAACGGAAATAGGTGTTTTATAAAAATATATTCATATGAATGATTTATTCTTATAATATATACTATGTATATATAGTATACGTTTGGTGGATTTGCATAACATTGAAAGTATAATATGTGGTATTTTTTTAGAAATCAAAATTTTTATCGAGTTTCAATTTAACAATATTTAAATTGAATGTTAGAATCTTCTATGTGTTACAGATTTTTGTCCCAGTTTGGAAACAAAGTATAATAACAGCGATCAATCTATACAAATATATATTAATTTTATACGCTGACCTTTTCTTGAACTCGTAATACTTTAGCTTATAAGTCGACAACATTAAACGCCACGCATTCATAGACCCCATTCGCAGTTAAACAAACCGTGAATTAAAGCTAGTGATCGGCTGCAACAAATTTAACTTTCAATCGAGCAGGCATCGAAGTTGGGACCTCGTTACGGGTCGTCTAATGAGTGCAAGACACACTTCATTAGTGGTACAAAAACACACACACGCTGTGCCGCCGGCGACTGGCACATGCATCTTGTATGAGACCAGGAGCCGCAGCCTTATTCTGGGACGAGTGAGGTGAAGTTCAAGCAGGGGATTTAGGCATTTCGCCTAGTGCTTAAAATTTACAGGATTTATCTGTGTTTATGTGTATACTATGAGTCTATGTTATTAGAAGTTCCAGATAGAAATAAATATTTTATATATTTCTGTAACTTTCATTTCATACACGAAACATGATATCGTTGTAGTCTATTTACTGATCTAATCTATACATTTAAAAAAATCAATAAAAGGGTTATTCTTTACGCATACATATACGAGTATATTTACGCGTCTACTACCCTAACAATATACAAAGACTGTCCATCGCTACCTTGACCGATATTCATTTTTTATTTCCCTCATTCACCTTCTTTATCCAAACCTATTCCCAGCTTCAACACCATTTAACCACACTAACTACAGTACCAGAATACCCCCTCACAGTGTGTGAGCCAGTTAACTTTGGCGACGATGTATAGCGCATTGTGAGCTTACAAATTGATTGGCGCGTCACAGGGGCCGCCGACTGACGCCTGTCAGCCGGGGAGGTGCGTAAACAACACGCTCATTTCACACATGGGTAAGACTGAGACCCAAAATATGGTTAGAGAAAGGTTGTAAAGTGAATCCTACAGTTTTTAAGGGATTGGGGAACATATCCTTTAGATAACTAATGAGCGCCTGTGACATGGAAATGTACCTGTTACGTTCGATGCGAATAACTGTTTAAAAGTGAGTTGGATGTAACCATAAGATACGAACTCCGAGTGTTTTGGATGCAGTGCTGTCTCTGGTGAACATTTATTAATTCTATTGCAAGGTATGACCGTTAGGCTAAGATTATGTTACCTTAGTTGGATATCGCAAAAGATAAATTTATGTAGTGAATTATTCAGAGCGTTCCTTGTTGAATATATGTTAAAGTTACATATGCAGTTAAAGAGCACTTGTACCCTTTAAGCATATAGTTCGAAGTTAATAAGGAATGCATGCTCTTTACAACAAATATCTGAATTATGTACGTATGCATAATATAATATATGACATTTCATCCTTTAAATATAGTCAATACCTCAAATGGCCCTTGAAATGTAACAAGAAGAAAAAAGTACGTATTTAGTACTCGTATTGTTATCAAGAACAATGGTAGCCAGCAATAATAAAACCAAAAACTATTCAGCATGTATTCACATTAACTGATCAGAATTATTTCAATATTGCTTCCATCTCTCCTTCACAATCTTTATGAAAACAAAAGAGACGACAATAATGTTTGAATGTTCAGGTCTTATCTAGAATAGAATAAGTAGCGTGCAATATGACCCAAGTATTAAAATTTATTGCAGAGCCCTCTCAGTCAATACCGGGGATCGAACCCTTGACCTCTGGCTACCGTGTAGTCGGTGGTCTGTTAAAGACATAAATCCTTTGAGTCCTCTAACAATCGATATCGAAAAAGTATTGTTTATTGTTTGCGTAGTCTATTCTCAAGACTTCTATTGTCTGGCAAATATTGATACAAATTTTATATTAAGCTTAGTAAGACTTGGCTTAGCATTACAAATAATATCAACTGTTATATGCGTTCAGGGTAAGCTTTTAGTTCTCATTTCTTCGATTAAAGATGTTTAATGACATAAACTATAAAACAAAATGAAATTTACCAAGCAACTAATAATAAACTTGACAGCTAAGCCGTAGATTCGAGTAATCAAAATCCAGCACACTACTTAGCTGATGATGACTATCATTACCACCCCGTAATAAAATATTGTAGGGAAGCTTATATGTTATTAATGAAGTAATATCTTTTATTCATAAATTCAAATTAAGTTATATACAATAAAACAAGGAATTAAAACTAACAAAATATTTACAAACTTAAAACTAATCAAAATAAATTACCTATAAATTAAATATGTCTAAAAAATTGTCGCTGTCATTGGAGCGCAGAGTGCCCAATATGCTGGCAGCATTCCCCCTCTGAATAGCCAGACTAATTCTCTGGCGGAGGAAGCTACCAGCCCTGCGATCCCCACTGGACTCTTGCAGGCGATGGGCAAGATCCCTTATGACCCCATGAGCCGCACCCCCCCAAGAGCTGAGAGTTTCAACGGCGAAAGGAACAAAACTATATTCCCCACCAAGTGAAGAATATTTTCGCCGTTGTTATTATATTTGTTATTAATTATATAAATCTCTATGTTTGTTAATAGAGATCTAATAGAAATAATCTCATAGAGAGGAAGGAGTTTAACCTGGCTTAGCACGAAATGAAAGAAAAGAAAGATATAAAAAAAACCATTTATTCACTGCACACAACATTTTCATTTCAACGATATCTCCATTTCTTCACCTCCACCTGACGAAAAATTCAATTAACTACACACCTTCGAGCCATAAACTAAATTAAATAACTAATCCTACATTGCCCTTTAAGGTCACACAGAAATATATAGAAAGATAGCACTGGCCATTATCAAACACGTTGTCGGCTTTATCAAGTACAAGCGCTTTCTCACACCTAGCTCAAAAGTACTGTTTTTGAAATCAGAAGCCTTGTAAGGATATCAGCTGATACGCATGAGCGTGGGATCCCTGAATTGTAAGCTGGGCGGTAATTTGTGCGAATATAGGCCTCGAGTGTACTATACTAGAGTACTTATAAGATTACTGATTAGTTATTCAGTGGGATGTACATACACAGTTGTTCATCTATAGTAAAAGTAAGTGACATAAGAAGGTCCATAGTCTTAGGGATTCCAATTTTACCGTGGCAAACCACTTGGCTTAATTGACATGATTTTCTCTCATAGCCAAAGGTAAGTTAGTACTTCTTATATGTAGAAACATTTGTGTAATAGTGATAGTCCGCCTTATTAACAATGCTTTGATATCAGGCTAAATTTGATTTAATCAGAATGCTTCTTCAGTTTGGCATATCCGGTTAAATTTGATCTATGAATAAGAACCATGATGCATGTAATGCATAAGTTGTTAACAAATAATTGATTATTAAAAAAGCTGACGTAATTTACCCATTTTGTGGTGAGTACGGGGAAAATGTTATCAATACATAGTAATCAAACGATTGGTTTTTCATCACGTACATGTGTAATTTTCTAACGAATTGTTAAAATGAGCAAACAGGAAAAATGTATATGGTAAATTCCATAGATGATTCTTTTGGTAGTTGTAATTGGATTTTTATTATTATGTGTTTTTAATGATCAAATATTTGTTAACAATTTATGAATTTGATACATCATGGGACTTATTCATAAAACATATCCAATCGGATACGTATAATTGTATATGGAGAGTTTAAAAAACTATAACAGTGGAGATTGTCAACAGTGATAGTGGAGTTGAACAGCTAAATTAGTAAATATTATTAAAAGATGAGGTATGTAAGTATAAAAAGTGTATGATGAGCTGTGTAGATGCCAGTGATGCGAAAGAGAATTATCACGATTGAGACAAATACGGAACCGTGATCTCTAACTCACCCTATGCAGGGACACATGTGTGTGTATGTACTAAATATTATCTATGCAAAATCGTGCTTTAAAAATCATTAATTCAGGACACATTAACTCAAATGGCTTTTCCACAGCCATGGTACGAAATAACGGTAAAGGACACTGTAAGCGCAGTTTTTTCACAACAATAAAGTCGTAAAAGCGGTACTTGGCAACAACTGAATAAGACACACATAAATTAGCAATGCCAGTGTTAGCGTTGCCCATAAATCACACAGAACATGGTCCTACCGTCTATTGGGTTGAATTCATACTAATAAGTAGGAGTGCAACGTGGAGGTTTGAAGATTTGGATATGCTCGATTTATATGATAACGATGTTAGGATTCTACATTTATAATTGTTACATATAAGGAAGATAGGAAAAATTAGTAAGAGAATACTAATCCCTCTTGATAGTTAATGAGCTTTTCGAAACACTATTGATTACTTTACGTTAGGCATTGCCTATAAAATCTACGCAGTGTGTCTAACATGAATGTGATCAATAATTATTATGATTTACATAACAGTGTGTATTTAATTCATAAATAAAAAAAAAATTATTATTTACAATAAATAAAAATATTTATATTTAAGATTTAATAAGATTTTAATAACCAAATACACGGCTGTACTATTAGATAAATTAAAAATATGATGCACAAGTAATGAGAAATTTAATTACCATTGATGCCATATCTATGTTTAATGTTCATTTTAGACTGTCGTAGAATACAATATGGTTTTCCTACTTCACCAAGTAACCACTCAGAAGCAAACTTTACCTACAACAAGTGAATAGTGGTCGCAACAATAGATTAATATCTCTACTCAATTGAATAATTAATTCAGCTGACGAAGAATAGGCAATTACTGATTACCAATTAAATGTGACTTCGTGATCTCTTGTTACTTATTATGAGCCTGTTTCTATGAAGTAAGCCTGAGAAACTCCGGGTCGGAATATTGAAGTATTTAAGTAGAATAATTTGAAATTATTTCGTTTTATATTCACGATATTGTCATTGACAGGGTTGAGGGGGCTCGAAACTTGGGCGTCGTGGTAGATAGTGGGATGCGTTTTGTTAGGCACGTCTCGCAGCTGGTGTCTGCATGTTTCTATCGTTTGAGGGTTTTATACCAGACCCGTGCGTTTTTGAGTGTGGACATGTGAATAAAGCTGTGTAAAGCGTTGGTTTTGTCAAAGCTAAATCCTTTGGCAGCGTACGGTCCGTGCCTATATAAGAAATCTCGTAGGCTTTTACAACGTGTGCATGTTAGGGATAGAATATTGATAAATAATTTGAATTAATTCCAAACTGTAATTTTATATATAAGTAAAGGCAGAGTTCACGGATTCCCATCTCTCGCGGTCCTGTCAATACACTTTCACGTCATTAATACCAATACACTACTCATACACAGTCGATGGTTACAGGTACTTCTACCGTGACCCTTTTTCAATATGGTAAGTTAGTATCCCTTAAAATGTGGCTCTAAACCTTGAAACATAAAATCCTACTTTTAAACTGGTCATATCGCGAATAATATAGAACCAGATCAATACTGAATTATAACATAAATAAATAATAATAATAATTCACGACTTGTGTATACACACTCCCTTTTTTATTATGGCGGGGTAGTCAGAGGCTTGAGTGCCCATCTCCGAAATTTCGAAGGCATGTTAGGTATGGGTCACTCGAAGCCCGCGTTTAACTTGATAGACAGCACCCAACGTGATAGGTAGTGAACCGTATCGCCGTATATAGGCACTGGCTATTGCCTATCTCGAGTGATAGGCAGGTTTCCTCACAATGTTTTCCCTCACCGTTAGCAACTGTAAATTATGTACGTAAATGAAATACACATATTTTAAATTTCATTCATTGGTACATCCTAGAGCCGGGATTCGAACCTAGAACCTTTTCTCATAAAAAGTCCGAGTTCTTACCCATTGGGCTACAGCCGCTTGAATTATGTATATTAACCAAAATCACTTTCACGGTCATTACTTACCTTTCACACATACACTCAATTAATAATTTATTATTATAAACTTAATTATCATTATTGCAATAAAACAAATTATGAATTGGCTTGCCGACAAAACGTAAAATTACACGTTATGAAAATATTTGTGATCATCTCAAGAAATCTCACAGATTGAATCGTCTTACTATAAATTCAGAAACTTACACTCCGCAATGATTTTAAGGGATTAGATGAGCTTGGTTAATAAGTTTTCCTTACAAACATCTTATACCTATAGCGCTACGTTTTTCTATGAAACCAAAGTTACCCAATCAAACTTTTTAGAAAATTATCCGCTGTCAACTCTTTTATCTTTTAATATGCTATAATACAACCTATATTACTCGTCACATCTCATCTATATACTGGGGAATTGAATAGGATAGAATAGATTCAGGTGCCTCTAGAGTCCCTGGTGTAATAAAACGTGATAAAAGTTGTTTTGGGAGAGTTAATATAGACTTACTAAGAATTCAATTATTAATATTTTACTAATACGCTTTTTATTGCGCATGTCTTTCAGAACATCATTTCTTTTTAGTACTTTCAATTGTGCTCTTAAGTTTGTATTACATCTGTTCCATCCATCTAATACGGCACATACAGGCTGATCTGTCTATCCACTAGTAAAGCATATTATGTTACCCTTTGCAGTCCGCGAGCAATAAAAACGCCGCCCGAAGCAATAAATAAAACGCACTTAAACACCCAATGTGGAGCCTCGGGCGTCGCTCGCAATCAAACCAAGAGTTATGACCCGATTAAGTAATTATTTACTTTCTTACTTTAATGGAACATGCTAATTTTGCATGACTTATGCCCTTCTAAATTTGACACTGAAATTGTTTGCGGCACTTGCTGGAACGGAATTTGTTTGTTTATGGAAAAGTTTGTTTATTTTTACAACTATATATCAAGTTGAAATTAAAAAAAAAACAAGGATTGTGCGTGTCTGTCGTTTATATTAAAAGAGGTATATGTTTACATAGAGCTTTATTTTACAGAGGTAACTTCCACCCGAACGTAACAGAAAGTAAGTTATGTTGTTGGATACAGGCATCAACTATTAAATACATTTAATTAAAATTTTAATTAAAGTATGAGAGCCGAGTAAGGGAAAATGTTTATAGTAATCCAACACAGCAATCTAATATTTAAAAATTATATTTTATTATTAGTATTTTATAACGTTTTGTCAGGGTCAAAATCTTCCAGCCTTAGCCGTATGAGTCCAACCAATAAAAATAACCAATCTTACTATCTGCTCAAAGGAGGTAATGAACAGCAAAAAGTTGCAATAAATTAAACATAAGGAGGTGTTGTAATTAATGTTTTTAAGCCAAACGCTTGGCTTAAAGAGCTCGGGGTTAATCTTTGACTCTTATAAGAGGCGTATCAAAGAGCCATTCCTCATCTCGATTTATATTGAAACAACGCTATATCTGGACTTAGTAAAACTAAGGATACTAATTATTTCTGTAGATTAAGAATGTAGGCTACAGAAAAAGTATTTATGTTTCCTTGCCATCTAATTGTCATGAAATTTAGAAAAATAAGTCATAGAAAAATATGTAAAAATAAAAAATCTTGTTTACTTTTGTTAGTTATAAGTTATTCTTCTTGCGTTGTTGTTTGGTGTGATGTAGAGTTACTCTGTGCGAAATGTAAATGAAGGATTTTTTGATTTATTTTCTTCATAAATATGTACATTTTTGAGAGGATTCTGATATTATCGATATCCCAAAGAGAACCATACAACGTCATTCCAAATAGAACCTATACATCACGAGATAAGGCTAGCCAAAGTGTATAGAGATAGAAAATTAAATTATCTGCTAAAACTATTCCAAGCTTCAAAACATTTCTATCCCACCTAGATTTTATAACCTGTTGACGTGATGCGAGGTTAAATTTACACGACAAAAGCCCTGTTGAAACTAGCTATAAATTCACGTGCGATTCAAAGCAACACATAAATTGAGTTTCTCGGCCAGACCATAATGTTGAACCGTCTTTGTTGAGACATCTTAGTTAACTTTATGACTTGATTGGAAAAATATTGGTTTTGTTTTAAATAACGAATTGCTGGGTGTTGTTTACATTCCTGTTGAACTTTCACGCCTGTCAGGCTATAAGTTTGCTGCGGTAGAAGGTATAGCTTTAATTAGGTTTTACCTAACGGTAGTGACTAGCTTGAATGTAGCTAGTGTCTAACCTAACCTATCATCTCAGCGTGTCGTGAAAGAGTATAAAGTAATGTGAAACAAGAGACTAGCATTACTTTTATTTAATAACAATTCAACTAAGCATGATGTAAAAAATTACACAGTTAAGTATACCAAAAGACTAGCATTACGTTTATGTTATATTTTATGACATGTCGCCAGACATATGATTAGGTACGTAGGAATCATAATCCAGGCTGTAGTAAATTAATTATCGAAACTTTAAGCTATATATTATATTTGCATAACGCAATCTCTAAAAGAATATATACAATTTTACTGAATTCAGTTTACTATTATCTCAATGCAAAATAAACGCTGTATATAAAACTATGTTGTTCAATTGTAACCCGTTCTAATTCGCTACAATACATTACAAAATGTTACATGTAATTAATTAGCTTGAACAATCAATTAACATTTGCGGTGGCAACCGAGTAAGCTAATTAAAGGCTACAGCAAATAATGTAACCCAACCCTTGCAGACATTTCAATTAAAATTTTGTCACTACATAATTTAATAAGTGCCGCTTACTTAGTGCTACAATAACAATTATACTGCAGCTGAATCCATTGATTTCGTAACCGATATTTGTAGGGACTTTCGAGTGCGTTTACTTACTGATTAGTGTGTGTGTTTAGTTTGAATTTTATTATTGGTTTGAATTGAAAGTACTAATCGCGCATTGATGTATTCATGACATTGAAACACGAGTGGTTTGTGAAGATCGAGAAAAATGGGTTTAAGCTACACCTGTGTTCTGAAACGGGCCCAAAGTATATGAGTATGTGTGTAATTGTGCATTTATTAACTAAACGAGTTTTTATAAAGTTACTAAAATATTTGGGATAAATAAATGTAAGGAAGGTTCGTCAATGTGGCCATCTTTAGTCTCCTATCCAGTTAGGGAAGTACAGGCGTGAATATATGTATAAAGGGCTACTATCGTTTGTTACTATAGAAAATAGGGTTGTTACTCCGATGCAAAATATATGTATTTATTTATGACTTTATTATTGAAAATTATGGTAAAGTATTGAGTATATGTAACTTTACACAAATTAAAATTAATTAAACAATTTGCTTCTTAACTAAATAAAGTGTAAACGTACATTCGCACTTATTATTTAGTGTAAGTTTGTTCTAATGGAAATAGCAATAATTTTAACTGGTATGTAATTGAATATTTCACAGTTAAATGCCTATACAGTTAGTAATTGGCATACGAAAGTGTGCCGATTACTTGAACACAGTTGTTAGTGAATATCGTAGAGTAAATTGGAACTATAAATCGAGTAAATACCTACAGATACTAAAACAACGACTTTTCTTTATAGAAAAGCATTATTGTACTAATATCTAAATATTATATAGAATGTGAGACTTTTTTGTTCATTATCGTCTTTATTATAAACATAAATTAAAGATATTTAACGAAATGGAGTTTAAAAAGAAACTGTGATAGGTATACGTGTCATGAATATATAAATCCCATGCCTTTACAAAAAGGTGGTAACTTAATAGTCTTAATAGTAAAATACGAAAATTACAATCCAAATTATGGAAAAAACATGTTTAAGACAATACATTAAAACTTTGATTTAAATATTAGCCAATAATTTATAATCTATAACAATTGTTTTGTTCCTAGAGGAAACATTTCATAGGTAACATGACATAAGGTGCTGTATGCACAACTTATGTAAGAATAACTGTACTTCAAACCGCAACAACAACGTGGGTCATGTCTACAACAATGTCTCAAAATTAGAGCCCTTTTATACTAAGCTTGTGTTCACCCAGAACTAGCGAATATATTTAACCATTCCATTGTCCACTAGTAAGCTAATACAAGGAATCTCTTTTTCAAAACCCTCTTCGCTTTATTTACATCCATACACCTATGTATGTAGCGCTATACATAAGTTAATCTTACTACTAATACTATCCCTACTACTATACTATTATACTACTATTGTTACTTATATATTATTTCTTATATTTATAAAGGCTCAAAAGGTTAAATCACGTATTTCATACGTTGGAAGAACATTATTGCTAAAATAAAAGTATGTATTTTAATCAACGTTCCGGCTCTGCTATTAACAATTCTTATAAATATCCATTCAAACCCTTTCGCAGTAGTCACGTAGTAGTCTTTTGGTGTCGTCTACTTTGTCGTTTTGAACTTTAATCTACATACTGTAAACAAAGCCTTTTCCAGTTCAGTTTCACACACTGGTCCTGTATCAGATCGCCATCACGTGGTGCTCTGTTTCCCTGTGAAGTCACGTTCGTGTCTCGTTATGGGTGCAAACGGTTGGATGCAGGCTTATGTCTCAATTTAAGACCACCAGGTGTAGGAAAATTTGTAATGAACTTGTGAGAGAACTGTTTCTAGTGTACCTAACTTCTTTGAGAAGAAGAATTATTGGCCGTATTTGATAAACTTTGGCCAAAAGGTTAGAAATTGGCAAATAAGAAGGAAAAATTAATGTGAACTGACAAGTTCCTTCAAAGTGACGATGTGGCGAAGTCACTGTCTTCCCATTGGAGAAGTAAGTAAGTTAGTAAATTTTGACTCAGTTATAGCAAAACTAAAATATATTGACATACTGGAACCGTTCCATTTGTATAGTCAAGCTAGAAACAACACAATGTCGACTCAAACAACACACGCCAAACTCAACAAAATGTTACGCCTGAGGTCCTACCACAACATTCACGATGAAACCAAAAGATAAACAAAACCCTGCACTAACCAGCCGCCATTTTTCAACGCCACTTTTCAATATAACACTAATTGAATAGGGTCCCGGCCCACTCGCCTATAAACATGGTCATTTTCTTCGTCACAAATTCCCTTCAAGTGCCGGGGTGTGAAATTTCATACAACACCGGACCCTATCTATCAGTCTAATACCAAGGTTACGTCATGGACATTATCTTTGACGAGTACGTGGGGCTTGCAGCTAAGCGAAATTACAACTATTATGGGCTGACATAACAAGGTGTTCGGCACTTTCCCTATAATTCCGCTATGGCGTAAACGATAGTGTGTGCTGTGAAGAAAGGCTCTGGAATACTGACAATATTATCAATAGGGGTTTTGTTAGAGGTGATATGGGGCATAGGACTGCTTAAGGTCTATTTGAATTGTAAGTACATGAAATATATCAATTAAAGTAACTGTTTAAACTCTATCTAGTCTAAATTTTATGGCAAAGTAATTGATTCTTATATATAAAAGTACAAAGATATGAAGAATCCTCTAAGGTTCTAGATATGTTAAACTTCAGCCGCTTAGACCCCTTATCTAACAGAATATACCTATGTGTCAAGTTATATGGCTGCGTACATTTAACTCAATTACCAAAGTAACATAGAATAGTATTATTAACGCTAAAATGTACCCAATTTGTAGCAAAACTGACCTCATGCATTACCATAAAGTTTCAGTTTCTAAACACAACAGCATTCCGGCAGAGTCATAATAATAAATACCAATTAGCTCTAACAAATAACAATTTCATTTCGCTTTCCTTACTAAACGTGTTTGAATTGTAACTCGTAATTATTGGTACAATAAAATCTATTTATAGGTAGCTGATTCGTTCCGAAACATTTCCTTTAATAATATTTGCTAAAGCATTGCAGTTGTCAAAAGTTTGAAGTGAGTGCGCAAACTATTCTGTATAATATCGGAAACATGACCGTTTAGACTCGAAACAACGACTAGTAATATCGAATAAACTATAAACTAAAGCATAATGCTAAAGTATCTAGTTTGCTAAATTATTGGTTCCCTTTTTGAAATGTCTGCATATGAATATATAGTAGGTAGGATACTACTAAATTTCTATAATAGCATTAATTGTTCGGATAAACAATTATCATTTAGTTATCTCCAAATTACACAGTCAGTGTAAACTACATATTTCACAAAAACTGCAGCTAAAACCATAAGGACAAGACAAATTTATATCTCTTTAACTGTATACAAACTTAATATATCATTTCACCGTCATTTTAACTTTCAAAATGTCACCTATCACAACACACCACTATCCGTTTCCATAGCAACGCGCAAACAAAGCGATAAAAATATAAGGCATTCAGAAATCGCCGGAACGGGTACCCCGACAATTGGCTGCCCAAATGGCACTAAAATTTTATAGAGTCGGCCACTTACCTCACCCGAGCACTGAACATGGCTACTTAGCCCTAATAGGAACCTGCGGAGACTAAATTTACCTTTATGAGGGACTTAAGGACTAGGAAGTTAGGGTTTAAAGTCCGTGTGATAGTGTATTTTTTATAAATTGTTTTTATTCGTTATTATTAAGAATTTGGTATAACTCTAATTTAAACTCATAAGTTGAGGTTTTGGACTTTGAATTAGTAGGTTGAGGGTTCAAAGCCTGCCTGACCTGTTTGACATGTGCCAATGGCTAGTTCAATTGACGTCATAATGTCCTAAATAATATTATTATAGCGACTGTAGCCCAGTGGGTCCTAGGTTCGAATCCCGACTCTGGCATGTACCAATGAATGAAATTTAAATATGTGTTTTTCATTTACGTACATAATTTACAGTCGCTAACGGTGAGGGAAAAGATCGTGAGGAAACCTGTCTATCCCTCAGGATAGGTAATAGTTAGTGCTTATATACGGCGATACGGTTCACTACCTATCACGTTGGGTGCTGTCTATCTAGTGATACGCGGGCTTTGAATGACCCATACCTAACGTGCCTTCGAAATTTCGGAGATGGGCTTTCAAGCCTCTGACTACCCCGCCATAATAAAAAAGGGAGTGTGTATACACAAGTCGTGAAGCGTATGTATATATGTATGTAATATTATTAGAAGTATACAACAGACTTCTACTATACGAAAGTGAGGCCCAGATATTCATCGTATGAGAACGGGAGCATTCCCATATAATGCCTATGGTGATTGATCCAATAACTTATAAGAATCCAGTTCCCGAGATTGTTTCTGTGGGCACGTACCACGAAATCAGTAGCCGATTTAGAGTTATCATTATTGTATTGAGATTACATGGAGTAATGAAAATGTTGGATTAGGCTCTTATAGTAAGGTATTTTCTTGTACATAATAATAATAAGAAATACATTCACGTCCTTTAATGCCTTTCGGATGGAAAGAACCTCAGAGATATGATATCTCCTAGATCACTTTTTAGAATAAATATTGGGTTAAAATGTCATAATTGAACATTGGCAACAAGTAGCTAGTCCTTCGTCCAATACCCTTCAATTGACCCCTTGTCCCTTTCTCGCCTCTTACGACATGCTGGTAAGAGCGACAAGTAGTTCTTCTTTTTACGTCCTCGACTAGCATAGGACCGTGACGTTATAATAATAATAATAATGGTCACTTGCGACCTACCATGTCAAAAGCTAATCAAACAAAAAAATCTGGAAAAATTCAGTAATTTATCTTAGAATAAATCAAAGTAATTTTAATTATGACATAATTTACTTCCTTAACAGCCAAGTATTTTCTCATTTCACGTACTTTCAAAATCCAAATTCAAAATTTTAGTCACTTTAAGAAGAGAATAATTGAATGGCTTAATAAAGAATTAAAAAAAAAAGAAAAAAATAATAAAAAGTTATGGTTGGAATGTCATATCCATAACATTTCGTCAATCTCAAAACACACGAAATACATTAAAATAATTCTCTCGATGCTTTCTTATATTTTCTACCGCGTACTGACCAGTAATATAACCAGATATACCGTCTCAAACGTAACAATACCCATTATAACGTGAACCTTGAAGATTATCCGTAGTTACACAAGATAGGTGTCAAGATATATTGGTTATGTTAACATTGATATCTGGAAGAGTGAATAAAACAATATCCACGGATCACTTTGAACTGATTGTTCAATTATCCAAATGTTACAAGATTAGTAGGTAGCTAAATAAAATGTACTTGTTATTGGAATTTTTGTGGTTACTTTTTACTATATATGTGGAGTATACAACTGTTATATAGCAGGTATTGGAACTTGGAAAGGAAAGTAGAGTTTGAAATAGTAAGAGGCATTTTTTGATTGTAAGTAGGCAATATATTCCGAATATTAACTGTCACATCGCAGTAAAGTTTGCAATAGAATAGCAATAAATATACATTCTTCACGGCAACTATACCTTGTGGGAAAGTCACAGATCCACGCATCTATTGATCTCTAATAGTCAGCTACCAACTTGATAACTAGTGTTCCAGGCGCTATTTACGCCTATTCCGAAATTAAATCGATTAACCGCCAATCAAATGCCTTAAAGGTAGAGTTAAGAATAACACTGTCAATCTGCTTTAGAGTGTGGTCTTTGATTATATGACTTGTACATGTATTGTCAATAAAAAAGTATTGTCAGGATCGGCACAGGTGGGGATTCATGATCTCTGCCTACCTCTCTACAGGGAATCAGGCGTAATATGTAGGTAACTTTTTTATAATATGTATTGCATGCCTAACCCTAATATTCATTTATTAATAACGTACATTTTTACGCCCTAGTTTGTAAACGCATTGTGTATGTTTTTGTGGATGGGAATAAACGCTTTTTATGATTATTATGATTAATACAAGTCCCAAATTAACTTACCTAAGAGCTTGTTTAGTTGTTTTTTAGTTTCTTAAACATATTAATTATCACACGTTCTCATACATATATTTTCCACTTTGTTGTGAATCAGAGATTCGTTCCCAGTGTAAATAAATACAGTTGTGCGTTCCATTGCATGAGTTGACAGGCCCATTAGGCCAACTGTCAGGCGAAGAGGTCGAGTACCGCAGTCATATCGCACAAAACAAATTGAATTACGAATGGACAAAGATTGAACCGCGGTTTAAAGGTGACGCGGGGTATTAAACACATAGGAGGAAGGGGAAACAAAATACTACAAATCTATAGGTATACACAATACATCCTTAGATGAATAATTATTATATACAGGTTTTAGGGTAGGCTTTAGGTTCAAATATAGTAAGTAGGTTGTTATATCTAGAGGTTTCTAAAGCCCCAATTACATTTAACCTGTATCTGTGTATTCTTTTGCAATTATTGATGCTGAGAGTATGCCCTTTGAAACTTTCTGTACAAAAGGCAGATGATTACATCCAAATCCCAGCGTAAATAGGCTCTCAAGTTCTATATCTAGTTTGCTTCTTTCCAGCATATATTTATAACGACTATGCCTATGCTAGCATCAAGCATTTTATGTATTTCTCTTCGACCATCTTTATTTTCAACAAAAGACTTAGCTTAAGGTATTTTTCTACCGTCTACCCATTTTCGTTTCACTTACCCATATACAGATGCTGTACATGAATCTATAGTACGTATAGCTTATGGATCTATAGCAGTATCCCTGTTACCGATTGTTCAGTGCTTGCATATCAGTTGGTAACCTGACAGCCGAGTCAGGCGTTGACGTGCAATTAAATAATGCTCAGAGTGTTCACACTAAATTCAATATCTGTGGGCTAGCGCGCTGATCTACTAACTCAGTGGGCGGGATGCACGGGATTACGTTTTAAGGATTTTAAAATGAAGATTGTGTTTTAATACTTTAATGTTACTAAGACTAAGTGTGATTTTGAGTATGTGTGTGTAAAATATATTAATATTTGTTTTAAGTTTAAATTAAGCTAATGCCCATACTAGCTCTTGCTACATTCGGTATTAATTGAGTAATGCGATAGCTGACGTTTAATTTAATACAATTAAATCAGGACGTAAATAAATTATATAAGTATTCCCATTATTCGCCAGCTTTTAGAGCGACTATGTTCAAATGAACTTGTCTCATCTGACTATACGATGTTTCATGGTGATAATAAAAAGGTGATATCAAACGAAGATTTTATCTTATGGTATATGCAAGAAACGGTTACTAGTCCCCTGACGATAGAATAGTAAATTCATTGTAATTTCAATGTACATAATCTTAAGTTACTTTTAACATAAAGTAACCTAACTTAACCTAGCCGGCCTATGAAGGTGTATTCTTAAGTTTATGTGGGAATAAAGAATTATTTATATTAAATGCATTGTATCTCATTCATTAATAACTTGGCTATGGAAAGTATTCCTATTTCAATCTACCCTTAAAAACTAGATTCCTCAACACAAAACCATCACCCCGTATGTCCCATTGGTATCATAACACAGCGGCTGGGCCCAGCAGATAGGTCGAAATCCAAGCCGCGCTCTTTCCCTCGACAGTTCCCACCGGAGAACAAATTGAGTGTCCGAACACCAAGTGTTTGCTTGCCTTCCACTCGGCTTTGCCAAAGGATTCAATTATAGCCACTTCTATTGTTACGAATCGTCCTTTAAAAGGTCTATGCCTGGTAGGGAACTAGCATAACTAGAGAGCGAATATTCGTTAAATTGTTAAGTGTTAAACTATCACTCATTTCTGTGATAATCTGTCATTATCAATGTCTTGAGTATAGAGGCAAGTTTAAGTCACTTTTACGTCTGGTGAGGAACTAGTTTAACTAGATGTATGAATATTCGTTAAACTGTGAATAAGTCAAGTTTGTAATTATTAAATAAAGTCTAAATCTAAACTAATTTCCGCAATATTCTTTAATTATCAATGGCTCGATTATGGTATGTAAGTTTGGATCCTGTAAATAAATCTCCACAAAATACTCTACTAACTCATCTTGAACGAATGTGAGCCAAGGAATCAACGTGAAAATCAAAGTTTTGCACGATCCAGGTAACAAATTTCAATAAAGCTTCTTAATAGGCATAATTGCTGATGCTCTCACAACATTGCCTCGCTTTCCATCTCACTCCAAACTGCGCACCGTTAATATCATTCCCGACAGTACTTAGAGCTTCGGATGACATGAGCACATTACTCACTGCTGGGCAGCCATTACTGTAAGTCAGAATAGCGGCTTCACTATCAAAAGGGTTCTCACATCATTTCTTCCTACCTCGGCCTAACAAACAATTTACTATCATAACGCCAAAGGCTTTGAGACGCTTTTGAAGCCTTAAGAACGGAGTTTATCAATTTAAAATGATTGTTCCCGTCCCGCAGTATTAACACGTTAGCATCGATGTTGTTGCTAAATATTAAATTATGAGGTTGCGTGCTGTAAGACATGTAGGTTGGAAGGTTTATGGGGTGATATTGTGACACCGATGTTTAATGAGTTCCTGGAGGTGTGAGATCGTGAATGTTATGGTGAACGGTTATGGTTGATGGAGATTAAAAGTGAATGTTTAACTGACATTCTTCACGGGATGATTTCCTTTCAATAATATAATCTAGAGAATTAGGAGATGAAGTTTTTGTTTAAAGCGTAAACCACAAAAGTATTAAGTTGTAGGTGTTGTATGTAGATAAATAAAACTACATTTGTATGGTATATGATTTATTTCTCAGTAAAACTACTTTTTAATAAACATAATGTATGTCACGAAACAAAATCTTAATTGACGTCGACAGTTTGAGTTAGAAATAAAACAACACGATCTTTATGATCAACAAATGTTATAACAAATCAAATAAAAACAAAACTGATAGAATCGAATGCACTCTATCTATCTAACGATACCACGTTCTTTTATAGTACATAGGTTAAACCTAAGTATTTCAATAAATTTTTAGTTCTTTTAATGTTAATTCATAATATTTAAAGCTTACATATTTCCATAACCGATCATAGACTACAGTAGATACTAATAATGACTGCTACACAATATCTCACATTAATTCTGAATCACGTTTCGCCAATTCCGCAATCTAAGGAGTAGGTAAATAATCACAATAATTTTAACAATAGTTAACTAAGAATATTGTCAATGGCACCATCATTTGATCACAACTCATTTAAGCAAGGGACTCGAGCTAAATTGTTGAGAAAATTATATACACACTACTAGAATATGAGAACGAATAATCCTTGGTTTAATACTTCACAAAAAACCTGTTTTATATGATTGAACTGTATGTTTGTTTTAACATAAATGTATTTTTTAATTGGTACACCGAAATGTTGCTTTATGGGCATACAGATAAAAATATTAAAATAATTCTAGTAGGTTAGTATTAACAAAAACAAAGACAAATATTGTTTTTGTTTTTAAGTAAGTATGAAAACATAGTATATTAAATAACAAAAATATTGTAATTAATTAAATCTATCAATCTTCTCAACAATCTAGCAAAAGACAAAATTTAACTAACTACGAATAAACTAAGGTTTATAAGTATAAAATGGGGATTATCTTGTGTCCATATAATGTTTTACTAGTTTTCGTTATTAATCATGGTAGAAATTCTACCCTATCATCATTCTACTATGTAATAGCATGCCCCAAACCTGACTCATTATATTTATGCATTTACTTAAGCATAAACTATTTATACATAGATTCTATAATTAAAATAATTGACAGCATATTAGTTAAGCCATTATAGCACAATTAAATTAATGAGTTTTATATTCCCAATATTTGTTACTCGACGAAGTAAATAGAGCGATTCTCATAGTTTTTCTTTCATAAGTTTCATAAGTAGAGTTTGTAGATTTCACCTTCGTTTCTTTTTTTCAATTCCTTGTCTATGCATCCCTTCCTATATTAAGCTATTATAGATACTAACGTATATAGAATAAAGATCTTTTCTTTCTTTTCTCATTTATTAATAATATCGCAATAATCTCGTAACAAATGAAATATCTTATTTGAGAGAGTTTTCATTTTTCAATTAAATAATCATACTATTATTTTTCATTGGAAATTTAATTCATACAGTTGCATTTAATTTTAAATATTTTTAAATATATGGCACTGAAATACAATTCATAGGTATGCAATCACAATAAATAGTTAAAGGTTTTGAAAACAAATTACATTTTTTATTCTGTTTTTTCAAATACTAACAAAATCGTCTCTACATTCATATTCCTAATAGTCATTATTGTCACTGTTTTTAAGTGATTGAGCCAATTAATTTAACCATGGTCCTTTCACCATGGAAAATGTTTATTTATTATACATATATTAATAATAAAATCAAAATTTACTTGAAAATTATGGACTACTATTTGTAAGCCGCTATGTAAGTAGTTGGTCAATAAATCGATTCATAAGATCTGATAAATTTAACAATTTACTAGTTATAAAAACAATTATATTTTCTACATAATTTTTGCTTTTTCTTTTTTTTTAAATCAATATTTGATATAACAATACAGTTGGTTTTTGATTTGTGCCATTTTTGAACAAGAAATATTTACACATAGTGAGAAAACCTGACATTTTAAAGTATATTTCTGAAATAATGATAAATAATTTAACACTTATTTACGAAAAATAGTTAATTATATAGTAATAGTCTTTTATTATACATAGAGTGTAGTAGCTTAAACGTGCATGTATGTATATAAATTTCATAATAGTATTTATCGTTGCAGTGTAACCAAGATGAAGAAAACTTGAATTTTTACATGTATTTTCCTGAAAATATTAAAGACATAATTAATATATTTAAAATATTTTAAAGTAATAAACAATTAACAACCGTACATGTATGGATAAAAGAGATGTAAATGTACCATAATAATTAAATAGCAAAAATGCATTCAATGTTTATATTATAAAATTATATGTAGGTATATGTTTGATAGTGAAAGTAATGCGAAAAATATGATGGTTAGTGATCATCTTTTTAATATAATGCTTTAGAAAGTGTATTGCTTTGAGAGTTACTGTGAAAAGCAGTGTAAAGTACACATTACAAACTAATCAACAAAAAGTGCATGCCATGTTTAAATACTTCTACGGCAATAAAATATGGTCTAAGAGAAATACAAGCATTTAAAGTTGCGCATTCTTAAAATACATAAGTATAAGCGTGATACAAAAAAAAGATAAAGTAAAAGATAAGCGAAATATAACTAGAATTATTAGACAGGTAAACAGAGTTTGCAGTATTCAAATGATTTACGTCACTGCTACTTTAGTAAACTCAAATTATTTTTCATGCAATAGAAAAGCAACTTTGTATCAGCTACTTCGGTTTGACCTCTTACGTCAGATCTTTGTATATACTTTGCTACTCATACTTCTCTTCATCAGAGAGTAAACAACGTGATACATAGTAATTCAATAACTACGAGTCATATAGCATCATTTCCAGATTATAAACTTTCGTTTTGCCCAACCCACACCGAAACTAATTTCGTCTTCAAATTCAAGGTTCGACTGACCAATAATCAAATTTAATACTCTTTCTATTAACAAATGACTAATGGTCTAGCTTTACACTCCATTGCCTTAACACTTCCCTTCATATGAATATCACATTTGAACCACAACTTACAAGGCTTAAGGGTCGGTGCCACCGTACTGTTGACACTAGATGCGACGTTAGAAACACCCGCAGTCACATCGGCAACAGATGGCGTCCCACGGTAGCGAACTAGCCAAACATTTGTTTAATGTTATCACCTGAAAGCCGTATTCTCACCTTGGTTTACTAAGAATTCCATGGTAGAGAATTTTGAGAGGGTTTGCCAATTCAGATAAACATGTACAACATAATAAGATTATAAAATTACATTATTTATAAGTTCATCACTTAAATAAAAATACGATACAGTACTGTTAATAGCGCCACGAGTGATCGTGTTTTGTAGCGTATCCTTCGGAGAGCCTACGTCCAGCAGTGGACTGACATAGGCTGATTGATCAATTGATTCATTGATAATTGACTCTCAATAGCTTGAACATTTTATCCCCTTTTCATTTATGCATTAAATATTACACATCTGACATCATATGACAATATAAAATACATGTATTCTTTTTTAAAACACCCATGAAATTCAAAGTAAGGTAGTATTGCCCCTATAAATACCTGACCATTGTTATTATACATATTTATTGACCCTGAACATATTGTAACAGAGGGTATTTTTCGTGCATGGAAATAATCTATTTTAAAAATGGAGAGGGTCAATGTATTGCCTAGATAGACAGATATTACACATTGATTCTACAGAAGATTCACTACACATAGAAGAACATTTACATTCCAATTTCATGCATTTAAGGGTAGGAGAGTTTTCTGTTAGGTATAATTTTGTAAACTGTAGTGTTAGTAATTCATAATTGTAGTGTAAATTGCAATGTAATTTTTGGTAAATTTATGAATTCATAGTATATTGTAGATTGTAAATATTTGGTTTAAACTGGTCTAGAAATATGAGATAAATATTGATTAAGTTTAGTGTTTTAGTTTCAAATAAGTTTAACATACCAAAACGCGTGAACAAAAAGACAGGCAGAGAAATATGTCCGCTTCTTAGTATCTTTTCAATCCCCAGATTAACAAAACAAAAAAACAAACGCATTCAACACGGTAGGTACATACATATATTCACGCCTGTACTTCCCTAAGGGCAGATACTATCCAGTGTCACTTTGAAAAACCTAGACAAATTTCACTTGTTCACTCACAGCCATTAACCTTCTCATACATGTTCTTCCGTTCTTCACGCTACATAAACAATCATCACGCAGTTTTTTCTAATTGAATATAATTATTTAATTTAGACCTTTTTTAGGCCTTTTTAGACGTAAAAGTAATGGTCAGATCGGATGGAACCTTGGCGCACTCTGTACACAGGAAACCTACACACACGGACAGATACCTGCACGCCACGTCACATCACCACCCACGTCATACGCAGTCTGTAGTGAGGACTTTGGTAAACCGGGCATATGATCTGTGTGACCCTGACCATTTGAGCGGAGAACTGGCTCACATCCAGGAGGTGCTGAAGAAAAATGGTTACAAAACGACAGGTCTCACGGTGAAACCAAAGAGGGATAAACATCCAATTGTACGCAGACAACCGGCATTTCTACCGTATGTTAAAGGAATAACGGACAAAATAGGTGCAATCTTAAAACAGTATTCGATTGACACCGTTTTTAAACCAGTATTCAAAGTAGCAAGCAAATTACGGAGCGCGAAGGATGTTATCCCTTTTCAAAACCCGGGTGTTTATAAAATTCAATGCAGTTGCAGTAAAGTTTACATTGGCCAAACAAAAAGAAGTGTCCAGGAACGGGTCAAGGAACACATAGCAGCTGTAAAGAATAGGCAACCACAAAAGTCAGCGATAGCGGAACACCTGATGTCTGGTTCAAACCATTGGATTGAATTACATCAGCCTCAAATCATCTCCACGGAACAACATTATTATCCCAGGGTTGTTCGTGAGGCTATTGAAATTAAAAAACATCCCAATAATTTCAATCGTGAGGATGGTTTTAGGCTGTCAGAAACATGGGAACCGGTAATCATGGGATTATATTCGCGTGGTGTAACTGCCGATGTGTCTTCGGATAGTGTGAGTGTAGTGTGTCGTGCTATGAATTAACAAAAATTCCAATTGTGAGGGTAGACAGACATTTTAGCTGAGACGGACTTCCCGCTAGTCTAGCTTTCTGGCTAGCGGCTAGTCTTCCCGCGACCCCGGCCTATGCAACTGGGTCGAAACGTCGGGGCAAAATAAAGGTAATCACTTATCTTTATAAATTTATCGTGATTTGACCCGGTCTTACCAAACAGTAGTCCTATTATCACCAGGCCGATTAGTCCCATGATAATCATCATCTGAAATTGTAATATTATGTTAGCTGTAACATGATATTGAATAAATTCTGGTAAAAGTCTCAATGGTATTAACGTATATCTGTAACTTTATTACTGTATACCAGGTGGTCGCTCATGACCTTTGAAGTTTGTTTGACCTTAAATAAACAATTTTTTGACAAATATTCGAAGTTCAACATACCTTCAAATTTTGGAGCCAGAACTTATTCTTCAAACTCTTTGCTTGTTGCTCAAACTGAGATGCACCCTGTTGCAGCGCGTCTGGAATTAAGAGTATCATAAAGAAGACAATAAAATGAGCATTATTGTTCCTATAAACAGTATTAGTATTAAGAGAATTACAAGGTTGAGTAATTTTGTACTTTAAGCCAAAGTCGTTTTTCTTGGTTGTTACAAACTAATATTGCTTTTAGCAGGCACAAATTTCAGCATACTTGGCGCTTATAATATAATTCTAACGACACCCTACTTCAGTCAAAGAGATCATTTAAACTTTTGAACTTCTCACACTTCTTTAATGTAAAGATTCTATGAATAACGTAGTGTTCTGGGACGTAATAGTAAAATACAAATAACTGTACCTGCTCTATCGTCTAATTCTGATAATTTCTGATCTCTCTCCAGCACTATGTTGACATTCGTTTTCATTATGTCGACAACCTGAAGTTGAAAATAATACATAAATTGAATAGGTTAAAAAAAGGTTTTTAAATGAAGTAGAAAATAATATTTTTAGTTAATAAAATATCTAATCTAATAAATATATACCGTTCATTCCTTTTGGTAAAGTTACGGTAGTTCAGTCTTTGACTACGTACAACTAAATACTTTACATGAGATTTGGTAGTACTACAACCATAATAGTTATCCCACCCCAAATTTTAAGTATAGATACTTGGTAATTTCTTTTTTTAATAGCGTTATATGACCATATAAATGCACGAAAAAAGTATTTACTACTTCTTTAAAGGAAATTGTGTGGAATGTGTATCTGTGTATACTCGTATATACATAAACTACATTGCTTATCTCCCTACACAGGGCTATAATAAATCACGCATCCCCATTTCTCTCAATTCTTACAAACCGTACGCTTCATTGACATAGAATCTACGGTCATAGCGTCTTCACCTCCCTAAAAACATGCAATAGTCCCTAATAGTCCACATCTTACCTCATCCACCTGCGCCTGTGTCTGCTGGAGGCGTCGCTGGGCTGCTATCTGCTGCATGGTCCTGGGTCCCCCGATGATCTCCCCGTCGGGGCCGATCTCGGGCTCCGCTGGGGGCATGCCGGGAGCACCAGGAGCTCCTTCAGGGGGGGCTGCCCTGAAGAGATTAAAGGAGTAAGTGAGTTTGTACCATGGATGGTGATTGAGCTGAGTATGGTCAGTGAAGACCGTTGTTTGTGGTGCCGGTTGATGTAGCACATACATACAATGATTAATAATAAACGGGACTTATCGCGTAAGTTTATATATAATAAAATTACCTTTATTAACCCGACGTTTCGGCTACGTTGCAATAGCCATGGTCACGGACAGACTTATAACTATACATACATACAAGTTACGACCATCCGTTTCAGAAAGCAAGTAAAGATCGCGGAACTATAGGTTCGTGACAATGGTGACATAATAGTTTTGCTTCATTAGCGCGCGTCCTCATTCACATTTCTTTAGTTTAAGGCTAATGTTAACATACACATATGCATTACGTTTCTTCCCCAATAGGTTAAGTAGGGGTTATATTTGCCACCCTTAACGATTTTGACAGATCTGTATTGCCTAATTCAACAAAATGAACTCAAAGATGAGATACTCAAATGGTAAATCTTAACCAATAGATTATGAAATTGTGAGTGAAGCGACAAAAACTTTTATTTTCGTCTTCATAAAATGTTAATATTTTATGGTGATACATACTTGTTAATTGTATTATATAATAATTGCATAGAATAGTTAGTTATAAATGATCCAAACTACATGTACGTACGTATTCTGTTAACAGTTGTTTGTGTCGGCCACCATAATTGTCGATCGATACGGATTCCTGGCGACACGCCAATGGTGTGATATCACACCACTCTATAGATACATATACCGTACAACGGTCTAGGTACTCAGTGTAGAATTAAAGTACCTTACTGGCTGTAAACTTTATTGTACCTCCGATTAAATTCTATGATCATTTGGCTTAGGTTGTTAGGGTATAATGGAATCTAATGGGTGATGGATTGGCACCGTAGCCAACTATATTTTATGATCAACAACATCATAAGTCCGGTAGATATGCTATGTGTACAAGGTGATGCTCACAGAGATTTCTGTCTACACCAAAAGGGATTGAAAGTCTCGAGTATTTGTATGTATCCAAGATCATTGGCTTAATCGACTGATTCAAAGTTTGTTATAAAAAGACTAGGAGTTCAATCGCCAGCCGTAATAGAGCTTTTATATAAAAAATGTATTCAATGCAATATTGTTTAGTTTTTAATACAGTACAGTTTATATTTGCCGTCTCTAGTGCATTTTTACATGGTTTTGTTTTGGTATCGTAAAGTCAAAATAAAAAACCTGGATTTTTTTTCGATAGGTTTAGTGTTTGCGCCGACGATTCACGATCATAATTCCCTATCAGGTTAGGTACTCTGAACTAAACGTATGCTTTGAATTTTAAAAGCCTTAGGCGACCTCAAAAGTCATTTGAACTTCCGTACCGTAAAAAGATCTCAGTCGTGACGCCTATGTTTTGTTATGTAATGTAACTGTCTGTTGGGAACATAGCCAAATAGGTTAGCCGATGTCTACTTCAGGCGTAAGCATAAGCTCCGAAGGTTTTTGCCAAATAAGACTTGTACATAACCTGCAAATCAGCTGTTATCTGTGTTACATTTTTCTATTACGTAAATATCGATACAAACTTTAGATCGAGAGAGTAACATACTGTTTCATACGGAATTAAATGAAACTAGGATTTACGTCCTATACTCACACAAAATGTAGTTTGTTAGAACAAATAGCAATACTAAAAACGAAGGCTTACAGTCCTACGCAAACTTAAATGTAAGAATTTGTAAGAAGAAGTGTAAGAAGAACTTTCAATGAATTTACTGTACTTGTACTTATGTTGAATAAAAACATTTGACTTTGACTTTGAATTAAAAAGATCGAATGGTAAGAATATTTTCCATTATATGCTTTCGGGGTTATTACTAGGGACAAGCTATAGCTATCGCATGTATACATTGTGACACTCCTGTGTCACTCCTATGTCACAGGAGTGTAACAATGTATACATAACTCCTGTGTCTTCTCTGGTGACACCTCATTAACTTCAGTTGTATTGACCATCAGGAGAAAAGGGGATGTGGCTTAATATGGTTTATTCTACAATATCACAAAAACATGTGTTAAGTACAATTATAAGTACTAATTTACACGTTACATTGGGAATAGGTGAAAAAGCCTGATCAGCATATAATAAACATACATAAAAAATAATAAAAGATATTTTACTTTCTAGTTATTTTGTTTTTCTGTTTGACACATTCAGTAATTGTGGTAATGCAGCATTAGTTTGTATATCCCCAAGGGAAAGCAATACTTGGGAAAAGCAAAGCTAAGCACAAAGTTTTGTATTAAACTTGCATGCACCTGCATTGCTGAAAAACCTGCGCTGAAATCACGCTGAATAACAAAACTGCCATAATATCGAAGATTGTATTACAACTTATCCACTTAATTAATTGAAACTATACAATACTTAATATACATGTGTTTTTGTAATGTTAAAAAATACATGTAATATAAAGATTAAGAATTTATTAAAAGGCTATTTTTGCGTTTGTATGCAATGATTAGAAATGAATGAAGTATTGAACAATAGTTATGAATTAATAAACATTCCTACAAACAAAAGATCAATTAAAAAAATAAATATGTGATAAAGTTTTCAAGAATTCTGTTAATAGTAATGTTACTTACATTTCTAACTGTTGTGAGTTTTGTAAATATTAATTATTAGTTTGATTGTTAGTATGAACTTTTGAGTTAGTTTTTCTGTATTTTCACAACCACAACATTTCAGAATGTTACACGTAAGTTGACGCAAAGCTAACTGATTTGGCTGCAGTACAAACGACTGCAATTTTTTTCATACATTTACGAAGTACGAAAAAGTTTTTGCTGTGCTTACTTAATAAGTACACAATTTACAAATTACCTTAATTGAAACAAGATATATTCAAGCGGTAATAAATATTTTTACAAATATATAATAATTAATATAACATAAATGCGTCAGAGTGATAGAACAAAATAAAATAGCTATTAACTCATAAATGTATTACTCGGTGCCTACTACAATAATATCGTAACTACCTGTCATGTAGAGTAAACTATCATGTCAGCATGGTCTATTTGGTGAAGATTGAATAGGAGCGAATAGCATATAATAACAAATCACTGACCGTTCTTACAGTATTTATTTATAAACTTTTCGCTAATAAATATTTCTTAAATAAAATCTTCAGTATAGTAAATGTAGTTACTTTAAAGACCAAAAATTCATTAAACATATGTGTCTCACTGTACCAAAGCCTTGCGCATGCGTACTGGCCGCTAAGCCGCAAGGAATCAATTCCTGCGTCATTCATGAACGACACACCTACGCGATCCTAGTCGAGCTTTGAGCTATTTTTAAAAGCTCTAACGTGCCTCAGGTGTATGAATTTCGTTATTTGATTAAAGTATTTACGTTTAATAAGAAAGTGGTCCCTGTTAGATATTATAAGCTCATTATAAATTTGAATGTATGTTTTGTGTCACTGAAAGTAAAACAATCGTAAAAATATATTATTTTTAGGTCTAAAGAGAGCAAAAATAGAGTTTGACTTTGAAAATACTCAGTTGAGTATGATTATTTAGAAAACAATGTATAATAATTGCCATATTATTGATAAAAAAATAAAATAATTACTACAAACCCTTTTATGACGATAGATCTTTGTAAACAATCTCTCCTTCCTATAATTCCATGCTCTCTAAAACATCTAAACAAAAGTCCTTATCCACACCATTGCCAAGCTCATAAATACTATCATCATAAGTCTAAGCTATGCATCCTTTTATAAATTGTTGGGGCCATTAAAATTAGGTTGGTCGAGGTGGTCGAGCCTTAAGCAAATTGTGGTACACGTCGGCGCCGCTCGACAAAGGAAACCGCATTATCAATTGCCTTCGAATGAATTGATTGCGTTAAAGAATCAAGGGGGTAACTTACTTTTTTAATTTTTTTTGGGTGGAGTTTTTGTAATGAGTTAAAGCAGTATGTACGTATATGAAACCATCCTAGTTATTTTAGAAATTATTTTATGAAGTGACATGTAATTTTACTATTACATGTTTGTGTAGGTTAGATACAGTTATCATTAATAAAAACACCAAAACTATAGAATATAGTCAAAGGTTAAGTAATTACAAGGTAACTCAAGGATAGCTCAAGGTTAGTCTTATCAGCTAAGTTTTCTTTATTGTATATTACCAACACTCAAAAACGCTATTAAAAGATATTTACCATTCACTGACGTGACATTCATAATCAATATATTTACATCAAAAATAGTTAATTACTAAGAACATTTTATGGTATAGTTTTGCACTTTCCTGACTTACACCTTTCCTCTCGCAGCTCCAAATGCTTCTAATACCCTTAGCATCGAAGCGTAGCTCATCCATATATTTTATTAGCAATATTTACTCCTGAGGGGATCATAACTCAATCTGCTAATAAATTTATTAACCGATTTAATTGTACCTATCTGCTTAGACGTAAAATAATAGAGATCTATCGATTACCTTCGCAATTTTTGTCTTACTTGTAATAAACCTTTATACGTAGAAATAATAATTTAAATATTTAGGACACTATTACACCAATTGAAATATCCCCTTGGTAAGTTTATAGACTTGCGTTAAGGGGACTAGTCAACTTAACAAATAGATACTTTTTATATATAGATCAATAAATATAACCGACTACCAAATAGGAAAGCTGAAGAAACGCGTAAGAATCGAATATATGCTACTTTATTGCGATTCTGTTAATATGTAGATTTATTACGAAATTGAGTCTATAGAGTAATATGTATGATAGACTCGTCTCTCTTCCTTTGAGTGCCATCCATGTTACTATCTAGTCGAAAATGGCTTCAAAGTGACCTCATATCACTCCCTACTCAATTGCAGAGATGGCTACTTCAACCTCAGACTATCCCAAGGATAACGGTCCTAAACCGTATGTAATGTTAATTCCTAACTTAAAGCTCTCCCTTCGTCACCTCTTCCTGCAACTGGCAACAGTTTAAGCCAACGAGCTTGTTAACTTAACTTTTTAACAAGGATCGGGTAGCACTTAGCAGAACCTTACTAATTTCGTCGACAAAGCAACCGGGTGTGTTTACACCGTTCTAGTTATAGTTAAGTGTACTAATTGGTTATAGAATGTTGAATGTGGCACCTGCCTCGTGTTTGCCTTTTACGTCAGGAGGCGGTGTTTTCTGATGTTCATTTAGTTGGGTTCAGTTTTTGGTGGGAAAGCATGGCCTTAAATGGTGTTAGGTTATTGGTGTTCAAACGTCGTAAGTTGCAAGTAGTAATGTGTACAGTCGTATATGTATGGTAACAATTGCCATTATTTCAGAAGTAATGTAAGAGAAGTTTAGCATGTTTTTAAAGTTTTATGGCATTGTGCAGTAAATAACTTGTCTTTATTAGTGATACATATCACATATGCAATCTTGTGAGAAGTAGAGATTCTGAATAGCTGAAATTGATTCGCTTAAAGAAAGGTGTAACAAAATGCTTTTCTTATTTTATACTTTAATTTTTAACTTGTTAAGCACCTCGTAATTAGAACATTTTTGAGAGTCAAAAATGCTTTTTGTGGGAACATTAATATGATAAATATTACTGATCAATCAGTATGTTTAAATTCACTCTTAGTTTAACACCTTAAGATT
Organism: Leucoptera coffeella; assembly: GCA_030578115.1. Classification (NCBI taxonomy): domain Eukaryota; kingdom Metazoa; phylum Arthropoda; class Insecta; order Lepidoptera; family Lyonetiidae; genus Leucoptera; species Leucoptera coffeella. The sequence goes on along the minus strand of JAMBLF010000688.1, from coordinate 96,418 downwards.
TTCCGAACGCCTAACCTATCGACTTTGGTAGTTATTGAGAAAATAGCAAAAAAGTGCCTACGAGTCAAAAAATCGCCTCTTTTGTCGGACAAGGTTCAAAATAAACATTTACGAGAAAAATTATGAGTACGTTTTAACAATGGGGCCGCTTCCTTGCGTCAAGTTTGGGCCCGACTTTTATTTACTGCTTGTATGACAAATGCGAACGGCTTGTGCTCGACCGATGAAAGCTGCGATTTATTAAAAAGTATTGCTTACCTGGCAACACTGAAAGGACACAGTTCTACGTTTTGACAGTCCTATTATTACATACTGTTCTAAACACAGTATTTGTATATTTACATAAATACAAATGTTTATTGTTTCCATATTTAATGAAACATGTTCGCAATGATACTAGCGTGTTCCTATTATCTATTGGAATGCCTTAAAAGGCTTAAAACCGAATCGTGTATATTTTACAACTAAGATGAATTAAAAAAAGGTCTTCGAAGCTTTGTTAGGCCTATTCATAAGTCTCCTTTTTACGATATCTTATACGTATGAGTGAAGATAATCATACATTTGTTCATATAACCCACATATAATACTCATAATATAAGCTCTATCATACCAAGCCCTACACAAGAAGTGCCCTAAATTTCGGCGTCCCTTCCACTTTGATTATCACTTGCCTGTTAATGGGAGCACGTGCTTCGGAACTTCTCAAGTGGCCGTCAACAAACAATGTTGCGATATTTTGTAGTATTTCGTATGTGACATAATACTTTTCTAGGGATTCTATTGAAATGTTACAAAAAGGTAGACTTTGAAGGTGATTTTTAAAGGGGAGTTTAGTGGTGTACATAATATTTTGTGTATGTATAGAATGTATGAATATTATTCTAGGTATTTTATGACTGTCAAGGCTTCTGAACTAGTATTGTGAAGCTCTCAATATAAACAAGTATTAAATAAATTATTTATACAATATACATACAGGTGATAAATAAAATCAGTTGCGAATTAAAAGCCATGAAAATAAAAACCTAACATACTTAATACCTATATTCCAGTGAATACATGAATTTATTCAGAATATTTCATATAACATATAGTACCTACATACAGTGAAGGTAATGAAAGATATCACAAATCGTCGCCTTCTATCTACGAAAACAAATACTCTGCAATCGATATTGTAAGCTTTGTTGTACTTTTGCGTAGGTGACCAGACCAAAATAATGTGAACTTTAAGTGCCTCAGCAATTGTGAATATTGAGTGTTCAAGGAACACAAGAAAGGAAAAAAAGTGAATAATACATAAACATTAATTATGTCATTCAATTTTTTAAAGTATAAATCATGTACCCTAAACATATCTTTACGAGATAACAAAACAAAGCATATTTTATATAACATAGATTCCCTGTAATGGGGTAGGCATAAATCAAGAATATCCATCTGTCCCGATCCTGACATACCACTTACGCTTCATTGACACTCATACACCTCCTCATACACACTTGGCGGTTATATTACTTCTAAATTTACCCTTTTTCAATATATGTATATCTAACTATCATATGTCCTATTTGGCCGGTCCCTACGTAACCGCCCTTACACATTATTCCTTTTTCTAATCTAATATCATTCTTACTATACTACTAATAAATATATGTACTTACGGATTCTGTACCAACTCACCTCAATACGTTAGGTCATAAGGCAGCCTAGGTTCAAGTCTCAAAAGACCATCCTAAATGTTATGTTCCTGTTAACATAGTTGCTAACTAGTATAAGGAGTAAATTGGCCAATCACCAATATAATTGACTGATGCATCTTAAATTCACCACTTGAGCTATGACCAATAAAGGTAGTTTCTTGCGAATACACGAAAGAAAGACAGTATTATATTACTCGTATTTGTGAATTTTAATATAATATTTAGTACATACATACATAATATCCATTAGACACGCGTATTCCTTAATCCATTGTGGAGAGCTCATTATTTCTGAATAACTACCTGGGTTACAAAGAAATATCGGTAATAAGTTGTAACGCCCACACGAAAATAGTATATGTTCTCATAGAATCAAAGATTATGTTAAACCTATTAGGCCTAGTATCTTAGACAAGTCATTAATGCCATTTCAGTAAAAAGGTAACATTATAATAAAATAAAAGGCAGATACGGAGAGGAAGTTGGTTAACTCGGGCATTTTAACTCTAACTTCATACATTTCTTTTTAATACTTACATATACATATACTCGTAAATTCACGTCTGTTACTTTCGGGTGGACAGAACCTCGCAGATATTATAAAAAAATGTTACATGAAATAAAATATAAATTAAATCTAATTAAACCATTAGCATTTCGTAAAAGTCAAGAAAGTCTGTAGACATTATTCATAATCCTACTTTATTTACCAAGGATTCCTCTCAAGAACCCGTCCCAATTGCAGAGGTATCTGCGGTCTCGTTATTAATTGAGCATTGTCCCGCGTGCGGATGGAGGCTTCTTGGGTGTTATCTTTATGAAGACGCATTTTCGCATATTGGAGGGATACTACGGACAGCCTTTTCTGCTTGGTATGGTCTATGGAATAAGATATATGAGGGTTTCCGTAAATGGATATTTTGATAAAGTTTCTGAACACACATTAGATTATACTGTACTGTACTGTCTCTTTAATACAACTTGTTTGATTGGTGTATTTTTGACTTTCAAGAAAATATTCATAGCTGTATAGTTTGGGTATTTTGCGATGATGGAAGATTATGTCTAAATACGAGTCAGATGGAATATAAATTTAAAATAATTCTTACATTACATGATAAATTTTTGAATGAAACAAAATCATTGGATATTGAGAAAGATTAAATCCTTTTTCGTTTAACCTCTCACAAAAAGACACTGTGTGCTTAGAAGATAAATTCAAACCATAGTACCCCTGCAAAATTAATCTGGAATATATGTTAAAATAACCATCACTAAAGTTACAAGGCTGTCAAGATGATTCAACTAGTCCATAAAGAGCCTCCATTCTATCTCTTAAGGCGCCATTAAACTATCTAAATTGCTCGCTCGCACTGCATTATTGTTATTACCGATGTTCCACAGTTTGTGCAAACAACGTTCGTTTAATGTAGAGTGAAATGAGACGTTTAATTTCAGTGTTTTAAGAAAATTGAATTGATCCTGTTTAATACCTTCATACAGATCATTTTCAGAAGTCATTCATCATTTTTTTTTTCGAAGCTAGCAAACTAAAGTGACTAATTTGACATCCATATGTAAAACACTCCTATGACATCAAATACACCTCGTCATATACACTCGGCAGATTTACATACTTCTAACGACACCTTTTTAGCATGTCATGTATCTAATAGTTATCTCTACTTTAACCACAAATAAACAAAATGTATAAATAAAAAAAATACAAATGTCACGCTCAGACACGCCCATTTCCGTCAACGTAACAAGCAACTTTGTTACATAATGCGTTACCATGGCAACGGCAAATTCACACAACAACCTACAGTTCACACTCGTTACTAATTTTCTATGAACTAATCCTATTTATCATTAAAATTAGTCTTGACTTGGCACTGGCTAAGTAAACGCTACAGAAATTAGCTCAAATATTGACACTGGGTTATCCGAGTTGATTTATGAGTTTGCAGAAAACGGGTACTAGGTTGGTTACTGTAGGACTGCATTTGTTCAGGAGATGTTTTGTTTATATAGGAAAAAATTAATGTTACAATTCAAGATGTTGATATACTTACAGTGAAGGGAGATATTGTCAGAAAACATCGATATTTTTTGGAATTGCTATTGTCTTTAAATCAGTATTCAGTTTAAATGGTTCAAAGAGTTAAAAAGGAGTATGCTATGGCATTCGCATTGAGACGTCCGAATTTTGTCTGTTATTATTTAGCAACAGTTGTATAATTCAATATTAAATTAAATATAAAATTAAATATTAAATTTAAACTTTGTCATAACGTATAAATGTTAACTGTTCCTTCAAAGTTGCTATTTATTTATAAATACATTCTTGTTATATAAATAAGTAATTTATCTTAATCTACAACGTATAATGTATCTATTATTGTAACGTTAAAAACACTCAAAAGAATATAGCAAAAAGGTTTAACACAAGCGAACTTTTTGCTAAAAAATCCCTCACTTTAAATATGTGTTTAAGTATCATTACCATGATATGCTCTGATTTGACCCCTGGAAGTGAGACAGGGATGCAAGATACGGGTTCACGTGTACCAGAAGACGATACTAGATCTGAAGGTTGCGGTAACAGGTTGTGTATGGCGAATGTAGCCGGTAACGTACCAACGCTCCTGGGGAAGTTACACCGTGTACGCTAAACTGGGTTTCTGTAACTTAGGTTTAGGGACTTTTTGTTTTAAATATATTTATACGAATAATCGTTTATTTATCGTCATGGATGTCGTAAATATTTTGAAATGAATATCATAAAATGAGAATTATACAGATACAATGTAGCTGAAGACATGTAAACGATTTGATATTTTATATTTCTTATTGTATTTAGTAAGATTTAAAAAATGAATATTATGCCTTTTATTCCTACATATGTATGTAATTTGAAAATATTAACAAACTCTATGTTTCTCTATTTTAGGCAGACCAAACAATGTGTGCACATAATAATTTTATCATAATGAGATTTACGATACATTTGGATTAATTCAAACATGTACAACTGACATCATATGCTTTTATTCCCTAACCCGATCTATTTTTCACTTATGTAACAAAACGTCAAGGGCAAGTTTCACCGTTATAAAACTACTGATATTAAAGCAGACTTGCGGAAACCGTGAGAAAGGTACGGTTTGAACAAACCACAATTAACTAAAGAGGCTCTTAATCACTAAACCGCCCACGAGCCAGAAATATACATTCACTCAAAATGAACAGGTGTTTTTGAAAACTTACTCATAAGAATCCTGACAGTTAACCCTTTTTAATAAATTTCAGTGCTATAGTTTTATACTTAAACTTATGCTGAGAATAAATGCAGTTAAACAAATTGATAACCATCAAACCTTACGGGGTTGTCAGGGGACCGCGTGACCATCTCCGTGATTGCGGAGGTAGTAATTCCATGGCCAACACAAATCTGTCACTAGTAGTTAGTAGATTTCTAATTACATCCTAGACTAGTTCGTATAGTCCATATAGAACAAGTATAATGTTGTAACGGATATATAACTGTACAATTTAAGATTGAAATATAAAACAACAAAGTATAAAACCAATAAACCTAATACCGTTCAAACAAATAACACCAACGAGGTCCAAACCTCCATCTTACTCGACCATGAAGGTCACATACAACCTGCTTATTTGCGTAGTAAAAAAAAACTTTAATAAATCCCTACCAAGGTGCTTTTGTTTTAGCACAGGTAAACAGGGTTACGGCGACGCCTGCCCATCTGAGTGGCACGCCCTTCGACCCCAAAGCCCTAGGGCTGCTAAGGTGTATTAACTCACATCTGGCCTTACATACGTACGGAATATAACACGAAAAAGGTATTTAATGTGGCGCTTGCCATAGCTTGTAAAAGTTTAAGTTATTTTGAGTCATACATATACATTCATGTCCTTTAATCCCTTTGGGATTGTTGTTATATGGAACATTATTGATAAGTTGCTAGCCCATCGCCCAAGAGATTCCATGGACCTCTAGTCCCTTAGTTACCTACGACATGCCGGGAAAAACGGCAACTAGTTTTCATTCTTTTACGTCCCATACTAGCATTAGACTATTTTGAATCAATTTATTTATATCTAAAATATAGAAAAAAGGTTTTGGCTCAATTATATAAATAACCGATATAGGTTTAAGCCTATCGGAAACCCGTCTTTGGGGAAAAGACGGGAGTATAAATTCTATATAATAATTAACGGGATCGCGAAGGCATTAATATTGGCGCCAGGTTGTTAATTCAATTCCTGATACCTTTCTTTAACATCCAGTCCCATAGTAGTCTCTTGCAAAATAAAAAAAGAAAATTTATACTAATAATGTTCTAAGGTAGCATGAGCCAACCAGCTGCTATTTGAAGAATGTCACATTAATAGGTATTTAATAGATTTAAAAAAATACTTACCCACTCGTAGATAAATGACATATTATTATAGGCAATAAAAATTACTTTTGTTTTGTAGTGGAAGCGATGAATCAATAAACCAAAATTATGAGTTTAAATAACGTCACACTTATATTGAATAAAAATGACCTTCATTTATGTTATTCACTAATTCGAAAATTCTAGAAATCCATATTAGTAATCTGATCCATATGGCCTATGCAATTCCTTATGCAAATCAACCTTTTATCGCTCATCATTAACCAATACTGTTCGATATAATTCGTCGAAACATCGAAAGGTTATTATTTAAATAGAACAGTATTTATAAAACCATAAAACGAATCAAACTTTAAAATAATCACACACAAACCAACTATTGGATGAATCATCTAAATGGTACTTTTATTTTTGAGGTTACGAAAGGAATCGTAGATTGAAGAGTATACTTATGGGCAAATTAACTGAAGAGAACTATCGTCAGGCGATCGTTTGATGTTTGATTTGGTTAATAAAAACATCACATGAAAAAATTGGCTTGATTTTACAATAAAAAGTTGCGCTGTTTAAATAACTAGAAAGTACAGTTGCGTTTATGCAATTACATGTTAAATATATTTTTTTTAATGTAATAAAATACCATATAATAAATTAAAAATACTATATAATTTATTATCATTTTTCTGCAATAAAAGGTTCTTTGATCAAGGTATCAATGATTTTGACGTTCATAAATCATGTGACGTCTTTTGCATAACAAGTACCTATTACCTTGTAAAATGTGATTTTAAAATTATTTTAATATACTACATATTCAATTCAATTTAAATCCCTCAATAGGGTTTCTCAACCAAAAATCAGTTTGTGAATAGTGCAGTCCGTAATCGTATAATTTATCAATTCTCCTTTAAGTTTGAAAATTGTAGGCTTCGCGTGGCAACCCTATCGTTAATGGCTCGTAAGTGTGGGCCAGTTACTTTGAGATCCGATGAACCACAGAGACTGAGAAAAATAGGCATCTGAAGTTAGCTGCATACCTCGTCTTATGTTAAAATTAAGTTTTCATAGGTGTGATCTTATGAGTAGTTGAATCGAGTTGCGTATAGAGAGTTCAGTAATTAAGTAGAAAGATATTGCACGAGATGAGTTAATTTAGTTTTACTTAGATTGATATGAATGTAGGTTGAGGTGACTTAGGATATTGACTTCTATTTTGGTAAACTAAATTGTACGTAGATAGGGCAAAAGTTAATTGTACAGTGCAATTTATGATAAGCCAAAAATTACCGTAATGCTTCTTTTTTCTCTTATTTGTTATTGAAAACATATAATAAACAATTTATTATCTTTTCAAGGTTTCAAACTGAAAATACAGATTACTATTGATTACGACGACTCTCAGCGAGACCGCTTAGTATCTGCATAATCGCAAATATTAATTACATATTTTTATTTCCTTTTTTTAGAGTTTTTGTGTTTATAACAGTACTTTTTCCGTTCATTAGTACATGTATACAACCAACAAACCCGAAAAGGAAGTAACCAATAAACATCGAGCCACGGTCTAAGCGTTACGTATTGAATTATGTAATTTGATTGTATTTTTTCAATAGTTTAAAAGAGCCGCTATCGTTGCTACGATCTTAATCAGGGACCACCTGTATACCACAATACCTCGTAAAACGGACCAAGAGAAAAGTCCGAATTCACGTCACCGCTACTTAAGGGCAGAGACACATTGATAGCTATGAAATATTTACGAGAATTTTATGTAATTTGTAAAAAATATGATTTTCCTTTTTTATGTATAAGAGTATACAGAATAATTTCACAACCAACTGCTATAGCACAAAATTATAACTTTCCAATTACATCTGCACTAACTGAATATTTATTATATATATATATTGATGTCCTTTAATCCCTTTCAGGACCAATGTAATATGGAATATCGGTGACAGGTTGCTAGCCTATCGATTCCATATATTTATTATAGGGGTATATTCCTTAGTAACCTCCTACGACATACCATACCGGGAAGAACGGCAGCTAATTAGCATTCTTTTTACTCCTCAGGCTAGAACGGAACAATAAGTTAGTAAGTATTTGGAATATTTATTCAATCGCTCTAATAATAGAAAGTGATGATAATTTTTCCCAATTGACTTTGGTATATAACTTCAACGGGAATCAGGATCTCATTTCACCATTGTTATAGCAGCATGTTTGTTAAATATAAGCTAAATGGCTACCCACTTAATTACTATTAAATTAATAGTAGACGAATTAGTGACTAAAACTAAAGTAAATTACTTAATCAAACGGTACAGTAGTAATCTACAAAGGATATCCCACATTTATGCTACTTTATCCCACTAACAATCCCAGTATAAAGGTGACTTGAGACCATAATAAACCAAGAATCAGTCTACCTCAATAGAAAGATGTAAAACACATGTTTATAATTTATATCTCCCACTGTAACTCCATCCTAAGAAGTTATGAATTCGTAGAAGCGTGCCACTCATTACGACCCTATTGTTTTCGTGTCAAAGACAAAAGCGGCTCTTTCGATGTTATTACTATTTACTATTAAATATCGGTATTACGGTATTGGCTCCGCATACTAAAATAAAAAGCGGAATAGAAAGAAACATGTACGGAAGGTAAAAAAAAGCTAAGAGATCCGAAAAATTATGATGAAATAAATTAGGTTTACACACAGTCCTATAGTCACCGAAAAAGACATGCTACTAAAACTGACAGCTAGTGTCACCATATTTATATCGCACACGTGATAACATACTCCGTGGCGCGATTGGTTAACAAAGTGAACACTAATCGTGAGATGCCGGGATCGATTCCCGATGGAGGCAGAGTTAAGAACTACGTTTTTTCTCTGCTTTCCAGTCTGGTTCTTGATTATATACACTATATATGCATTAATCTATACATACTTATTATGTATAGATTAATGCATATATAGTGTATATAATCAACAACAAAATATAAAAAAAATATATACTTATATATTTCTTTAATATACGACATAACACAAGTTTACAATGAACTTACCAAGGGGCTAGTTCAATGGTGAATAAGTGTCTCAGATATTAATATTAAAATACTATACTTATTAGAAGTATTACTTAGGACTTGAATGTATGTGCTATTTCTTTGCCTTTTACGTTGTCAATAAAAAAGTATCTGCGAAAGTCAAGTGTGAAATCTATTCTGATATAGTTCGAAGAACTAAGGTCGAAAATTCCAAATACGTGATTCAGTTTTTCAAGTGATTTTGCAATGTTACGGATCTCAATCAATTGAATAACGCGGAATTAATTTTTGATAAAAAACTACAATTTCGCCGGTAATCTGTTAAATAAAAAAGTTTGTAAATAAAAAAAATAAGCCATTTGAAGTCGTATTTAACATTGGGCGTTAACGTTTATATGTCATTAACATACATACATACATACATACACATCACGCCTGATTCCCTGTAGAGGGGTAGGCAGAGATCACGGATCCCCATTTGTCCCGATCCTGACAAACCACTTTCGCTTCATTGACATTCATACATCCTCTCATACACTCTCGGCGGTTATAGGTACTCTTAACGTCACCTTTTTTCATTGATATAGTTCATTAACATCTATTTAGAATTATGACTTATAAAGTTAACACAAAGCCCTTTTTTTTATAGAACACTTGGTAAACATTAGAAATACAAACATTAATATAAGCTATCGACTTTGCGATATTGTTCTCACCGAAACTTAATTCTAAATAAATATCATCAGTGCTATAGAATTAAACTGTATCTTAGTATACTTAACTTAAAATGTTATCTTCTTAAAATGTCCATGAAAAGAACAGCTAGATTATATACAAACATAAACATTCACGTCTTTCAATAGTTTTGGGGTGGCCAGAACCTCGGATATATAATGTCTCCTAGATCACTTTTTAGCATTAATGTTTCGATGTCGTATGGAACATTGTTAACCGGTTGCTAGCCTATCGTTCAATGAAATCAATTTACCCCTAGTCCGTTCCCACGATATGTCGGGAAGAACGGTAGCTAGTTAACATTCGTTTTACTTATCACTTATAAAACTATGTTTTGTTTTGTCAACTCATAGGATAACGGGTAGTTTGCTATCTTAACAGATTCGTTTTTAATTTCCTTCTTTACAGACGTAACAAAGACATTTAACTCAGATCAAGCCAACAATTAAACGATCTCAATTTTGATGAAAAATTTCAAAATCAAACAAAACAGTAACGTTATTGTTCAAGCAACTTTCCAATTTTCGTTTCAATCCTAGATTCCGTTCAAAGCTCAAACCGTGTCGCGTCGTGATTTGAAAGGCCACAAAAGCCTTATTGTTTGTTATGATACTCCGTTTCTATAGTTTTAGGAAGTATACCTTCTTTTCCTGTGTAAACTGTTCCAAATTATTGCGTAAAAGATGAGTGGAACTGTAGTTTGTCGATGAAATTTAAATATACGAAGTCGATTTTTAACCAATTAAACCTTCTTTAAAGTGATGTGTTTTGACCATTTTATTTCAGTCTAGTAACTACTTGACGTAAATTTAGTCAATTATATACATATATATTTTTACTCTTAACCATATTACTTAATTTGTAATAAATTGTAATAAGTTAATACTTGTTTGTACTAAACTTAGTTGTTACTTCTTTTATACTTAATTTAAGGTACAAATTTGTTTAAAAAATATACGCAATAAGTCCCGTTTTCTTGTAAAACGCAAATTATCTCTTTTTCTTATCATATAATACTAAGCCTGAATTAAAATAATGAAACAAAACTGAAACACGAATTGTTATTAAGTTATCGTATCAAAACATTATTACAGATCCAAACCCTACAGTCTTCTAAGAAAGACATAAAATACTCATATTTTTATTTGAACAACAATGAAATTTATCTCACACACCGATCAGCTCTAAATAGCAAGATATGACATCTTTAGAGCCTATTTAGGGTTAAATTTGACGAAAATCTGTCCATTGTGGGTTATGATTAGCGTTAGACAAATCTTCCCAGAAATGGTCTGATGGGTGCCTTGATATAAACAAAGGGTTGTGTTTGATTCAACGTAGATTCGTTCAGATGAATATTAAGCGGTCTCTAATAAATTCTTTAAGACGAGGTTATTGTTTTTGAGAATGCAAACAAACGAACAAACAAACGCAAGAGAAGAAAAAAAAAAGAAAGTTTTTGAGAATGCCTTTATTAATTTAACATAATTTATACCTTATAATAAGTTATCGAGTCTATATTTGAATTTCTTTTTTATATTCTTTATCAAAAGCCTAAATATTAACATACTATGCCAGTTTTACTCAAATGTTATTTGTAATAAATTATTAAGAGAGACGTATATTTATTTAGTAGCTATGTACGATGAATACTATTTTTAATCAATACAACACAAAAATTACGTAAGCTTATTTTCAACAAAGATTGCAAGAATCTAAATTTACCATGCAATATAAAAATTAATTCTTAGTATGAGTCGATCCTGTTAACACCATTTATTCTACACAAAAATCCCAACCATACGAATACACTCACAATTATTTTTATTAAAAACCATAACCATACAATCTTAACGAATCTATTTACCTTACAGTACACACCCCCCTTCAAACCTATTCTCTCTGAAACATCATACTTTATCCTTCCTTATACAATTCAGAACCTCCTTTTAACCTCCAACATAGAACCTTGTCGAACAGACAGAAGCCTTATCCATCCGGCGGCTTCTAAGGTCGGCGGCACTTTTGACTATTGTCTCCTCAGGGTAGTTGCTACGTGATTTCGGTAGCTCTGGCGGCGACCTTTAAGGTTTGGACCCCCTGCAAACTGGGCGATTTGGTGGATTTCCTCAACATTTCCTAGTACAGGGTGACGGTATTTGGGTATAGCTTAGATTGATTTTATTGGTGCTTATAAAAAATAAATAGAATCCTTATTATTCAATAAAATAATCGTACATATATAATTATTTATTATAAGTCAAAATAAAACTACACATTTGAAAAAAAAGAATGCTTAATCGTAACGAAAAAACTGATAAAATAATTGTGAAATGTTGTTTGGAATTGGTATACATATCATTATAGGAGTAATTATTATTGAGTATTCATTATTATTAATTCAGGAACTAAGGGCATATATACCTTAAATAATAGGACTAATAATTTAATAATTTTGTCAAGGGCAGTTCTGACACTTTTATAATTCATGTTCATCTCATGTTTTTATAGGCGATCCTGATAATTGATTATTTGGAAGTAGGTATTGATGTTGTTGATGAACCGATAAATACAATTTCTTTTTCTATATGTATGGCAATGGTTTTATACCCTAAAGCCTATCCATACCTTAAGGTAACGGATGCCATAACTTGACAACACAAACTGCGTACTTACTTTATTACTACGTATATATTCAATTTGATGAAGTACTAATCGTTGGCCAGAAGGCTTTTTAACAGGCTTTTTAAACTGTGTCCTTTGATAATAACACCCTATACGTAATGCTTAACTCAGGCACGCGCCTCAGTTAAAAAGGACGTGTGTTGATAACTAATCGCTTTTATCATTCCTAATGATACATTTTCAAACGAATTCGTTTTTTTAACTATAATGACTTGGTTATAGTGACATGGTGCTATGAGGTGGGTCGAAAAATTTTTTAACTTGTCACACTACTATTTTACACAACAAGCTACTACAAGCTACTATTTTATATTTGCTCTATAGTTTTTTACATTTAATCTTAAATAATTGCTTAAGATCTTAATAATGAACATAATTCTGTCATATATAGTAATAATAATATAGATTCATAAATGTAAATTAAATGTATAGTTATTTATATTGACAACATTATAACGGTGTTATGTATTAATATTTGTTAGTTTTATTTAAATTTTAATAAACTACATGTTGATTAAATTTATGAAGTAATTTTTTTTTATCCAACAACATAAACTTTAAGAGTAAAATATGATACATATAGCATTTATAACCGAATGATCTAAAATGTTGTATCTGTTAAAGCTTAAAAGCTGCGTTGATGTCTTTTACTTAAACTATGAAAAGGTTTGCTTTTATAATGGCTGTAAGAAACCTGTATGGTTCTGACTAAACGAAGAAACAAGTACTTAATATGATATATATATATGATATGTATATATTCAACTAGAATAAACGTAAATGTTTCTAAATTTATTTATTAATAAATTTAATGTGAATGAACCTCGTGAACTCTACCTATCTTTCTAAAGTGGAAATTCATAATATGGAGGAATATAACACAGTCAAATTAGCATGATTTCTTATGTAGTTAAGAAAGAAATCATAGCATAGCTAGGAATCTAACACAGTAAAAATTATCATGATTTTTTATGAAGTTAATAATATAATAATCATAGCAGTTATAAATCATTAAGAAACATATGCTTAGATATAAAACGGGATACCCTGATCTCTTGGTTGTATTATATAACAACTTAACTTAATTTAAAAAAACACACAAATAAATGAATGTAAAGTATAAATACATATTTATAATTCCATTTCTTAGTTCTCTACCCTCGAACTACACAGATATAAAGCTATACCAACAATCTTTCAAAGTAATCGACACATCTACACAAAAAGAGTTTCGGATAAAGATGTAAAAAAGGCTTCTCCGCGTATCCCGGTAGCCTCCCCGAGGCAATCTCTTAAATAAAACCTCAACCGTTTTACAAAAAAGAGTTAACTTGCATTTTTAGTTGGCTTTTGAATGTTGATCGTGGTCTTATGAGTCAAACACTATTTAATGTTATTTGAATGTTGCCTAGCAACAAGATAATAAGGTTTAAAACATCTTATTATTGGATGCAATGAAAACGATAAGAAAGTGAATATATTAATTTGAGGGACGCTTAGTAGGAGCTATCGACGTTTCATCGTGATAATTAATGTTTGGGTCGTATCGTTACCAATATTTCTTACAAAAAACTCATTCCTGAATTTAAAGACACCTCTTCGGAAACAACAGACCTAATACGGAATAAATGCACTTATATAATATTATCGAAGTATCTACTCGTAATGAAATAATGTGTAAACCCATAATGAGGAAATAAATATTGTATAGTACCTATTAATCAAATTTAATACGTTAAAAAAACATTTTCACGTAATTCACGTAATTGTCCATCAAAAGTCTCTTTACAATACTATGCGCAAGCGCAAGCAAAGTGCAATAATTCCAAACCGCGGACCAACATATCAATAACTGTCATTGGCCAATTAACCATTGCTTCTATACAGTTTACGCAAAACTGTCGTAATTACTCTTCTCTCTTTTCAACCCATCAATCGTGCACCCCACTTTTACGAGACAATACAGCCTGTTTCTTTCCCACGCCGATGGAGCGCACGAACTTACATCCGTCTCCCTCTAGCGTACGGTTCTTGCTATACTTACCGAGCATCAAAATAATAGGTGTGTTATTAAAATAGTAAAAGTCTCGCTGGTAAAAGCTTATGCTTAGTATTTTAATTCATTTCTTAAGATACAGTCCCCTCCTCGAAAGCTCGGCCGCCTAACAAGGGTCGGGCCTAAAAAACAAAAGAAAGGAGAGGCTGCTAAGGCTGTGTCGTGTGTCTATAGTCGCGCACCAGCCTTGCCCACGCGCACAAGTGTGATAAGAGTCCTGTTTTGAATATCGAAAAAATCAGATCAGTTTATCAAAATGCCAATCTGCATCGACACGTTTTTAAGATTAACGGCGACGTAAAATTGTGAAGGATTTTGTTAATGATTGTTTGTAAGGCTTTTTGATTTTATTGTTTTACGAACTGTCATTGAGTATATTGTAGCCGGTTGTGTGGTCGTGTTAATTTGACAATGATAATATGATAAAGTGCGTTCGGAGAGGAGATAATTTGTTGTGATTTGTGAAGTACGGTCAACATGTTTCTAAGGTAAAGTTTATAAATATTATTTTAATATGGAGCAATAAATATAAAATTTCATTTTTCAATAAATTTTGTGAATCGGTATATTTTATGCAACATCATTACTTACACATATTAGATAAAGTGATAACTTAAGATAATTATTTGGTTATTATCTATGAATACTCGTAAGGCATATTATTAATATAAACATTTGGTCAAATTCACAAGTACAAATAGTACGGTTTTGTTTTTTATGAGATTTTCTTTCTGATAATTGATATTTGTAATAACAGGTATAAATTTAATATACGTTAAAAGTAATAAGCGTCGGAACTTGCAAATTTTACAAGTATAGATGATGAAGTATAGAATATGTAAATTACATCATTAAATTATAAATTTTATTAATTAGAGTAAGTTAAAAAAATTAATTCAATATCAAATTTGATTTTCGCAATTATTCAATATTTATACTTCATTGTATCATACATACTAAAATGATTGATTTTCAAGCATTTCAGTTTATTTATACCATCAATTGTATTACTTTTGAGTTACATTAAAAATTAAATGTGTTTAACGCTTAACGATTTGCATTTATTCCGGATTAAGAATATAAATAAAGCGTAGAATTGATGAAGCGTAAAATTATGATGATATTACACTCACGTTAGTAAATGATTAAAATAAAAGGGTTAATTTTTTACATTTAAATATGGTCAATCAGAATAAGACAAGACAGTTCATGTCGGGATTACTGAGAATTCTGGAATATGTGTTCATCATATACCCAATAATAGTTAAGACGGAACGAAAATTTATTTTTCCATATTTAATGTGTGAAGCTTCTTATTGGAAAACAAAAAATAAAAATTTAATAGATTAGTGTAGAAGCTCTGGCAAAATTTCTGAGTCTACTGATTCTTCGTTTATTTATATTTTTCTTATAAAGATATATTTAATTAAATCAAATATTAATATGATTCACAATATCTCTACCAGTGAGAGGGGCGTATCATAATTTCAAAATAATGATAGTTTCGCTTAAATGTTTGATTTATTATAGTTTACAAATCTTACAAATTTAATTTTCATTTAATTACATACTATACGCTTCACCCTTTTATATTCATCATATCGTATTCCTTTCTTAGCATTGTTTTATTCTTACAATTGAATTAATTATTAGGTGTTTCGTTATTACTAATATTATACATAAGAACACCTGCCAAATCAAAACCAATTATCACCTGACATCAGCACTCATCGTTTCAGGTGGTATTCCACGTAACCGTGTATAGGCACTGTCTATTGACTATACTATAAGTATACTAAGTCCACTGACTATATACGATACGAATAGCGTAATAACCCGTCTAATCTACTATTTTATTCTCCCACTACTAAAACCACACCCACTTCTATTCTTTATTGATTTTATGTAACTTTAATCTACGTCACCCTAACAGGGAACCTTTCAGTAATGTACCAAGTACACGCTTGTACAATGTTAACTACAACGTTATAATATTAAACAAAATATTTCATTATACACTAGCACATACTTACTTAAACACATATCCATATACAGCCATATACAATACATCACATAATATACACAACAATTATTATAGACGGTCAAGTAAAATTAAAAATCCTGACCAATACTGAATACTACCTATGTAGTATTAGCACCTAGTATTTATCATACAAAACGTTATGCGACGTCACCCATCACAAGCTTAAATACACATACGTACGTTGGTGACAATATGAAAATTCGTGACCATCGCCACGAAAACAAGTATACGAAACAAGTGTTTATTTTTTTCACCTTTTGTTCTCATTCTGAGTTCCCTGTCAATTGCTCGATAAGTTAATAATAACTTAAGTGCTTGGTCGCTGTTTACAGAGGCTTTTCCAAAATATTGCGTTTTGTCAAAAACGCTTGAAGGCTTCGTGAAACTTGTGAAACCGCAACACTTTAGCTTTTTAAGTGTTTAAACATTTTTATTTATTCTGCTTAAGGTCTTTTCTAATATATATCTCCAATAACAGATGTAAGTGATGGAAATTTAAATACTAATGTGTCAGATCAAAATTTGAAGAACTGAAAGAATACATAGCCGACATAAACTTAGTGGTGAATGGCTTAATAAAGAATAAAAAAATAAAAATAAAAAAAGAATACATCAGATTATTATTTCTTTATGTAGATTCGGCGACTATTAGTACTTGTTGGCTAGTCAAGTAGTTATTTGAGAACCGAATCATCGAACCGAGAAGAAATCGAATCATCTTTTCACTTAATAGTCTTAATAGGTTGCCGTTTTAAGGTGCTTTATTACATGTTCCTTGTACTGCACAAACGCTTCAGAAGGCTTAACACCTTTTCTTGAATCTCAACACCGACCTTGCTTCAAAGAAATACCTAAACACAAATGTTTACCAGAGATCTGTTTGTATATTACGCGACGCTCTAATTGAATAGAATTACAATTTGTTTGTCGGTTTGTGACGAGGTATGTACTTTGTATGGAGAGCGGTTTGAAGAATCTGCGTTCCAGGTGCTAAGGTTTTTAGTTCGTAAATATTAAAAGTGACTGGGTCAATAATAAGAGTTTATACGAAATTTCCGTTCAAAATTAGTCTAGTCGCTGTTAGGAGTGTTGAGAAGCAAATATAATGGAATTCAAATTGGACTATAATTAAAATCATTTATATTCTATTTAAAATAATGAGCATATTGATATCGAACGATGAACACATCATACTAAATACATAATAAATAAATAATTAAATATTATAAGCGTACTTCGAAGATTAAAAATAATATATAACTAATTTGTTTTCATCAAAATAATAAGTTATAACGAACGATTTAATAGGATATTATTTTCGAGGAATTCGGGATGTTTATTCATTACAATGCGAAAGATCATACTATCCTATCTATTATATTAAGAGGATATGAAAATCAAAAAGATCAAATGTATTATATAATACGCAAATTAAAGTAATATCATAGTAAGAAGATTCACAATTTAAACACTTTTATATCCCCACCTTTCCACCTAGTACAAGAGAAGAATTTTATGAATGAAAGCATTGCCACCATGACAAAGTGACATGATTTTCACGCCCTTAACAAATGTATGGCAGGAATGCCGACTGAGGCTCCAACGTCGTTTTTTGACCAGAAACGTGGCGAGCGATTTGACGCATTTATTGAGGCGGGATGATACACATTCTTGAGTACTTAGATGGAACTTAGTTGAGTTTAAAATAAATTTTTGTTATATGCAAGATGTATTACGTCTTCGGGTATGTCTTGTAAAATAATCATTTTTATTATTATAAGTAAATATGTAGAATAAAACATATTCAATTGTGGGAAGTACATCAAGAGGATAATTACATATGTATCATTTGGAATAGTATCAATTAATTTGGCCATTGGGCACGAAATATTTGAAAAAACTTAGAACTGCCCTGAATCATTTATGTACATAAAAATATAAATATTTTTAGAAGAAACTGTGATGTTCATAAAATTAATACTAGGAACAAACATAAGCTGTATGTGGCGCCCTCGAGGCTTCAAAAGGTCAAGAAATCTTTTATTGGAAATTGCGTGCGTTTTTATAATCATTTACCGGACTGGATTACGCGATTGCCCTTGCCTAAATTTAAGACTATAGTTAGAGGCCGACTAGTCCGGGGCGCTTACTACGCGGTCGGAGACTACCTTGCCGATGCTCAGGGTTGGCAATGAGTGCATCTAAGCTATATGTGCAAAGTTAATTATGTTTCTTTATAAATTTGTTTTTGTAAATGGCACTGGGCGAAAAATCCTGAAAGCCGGAGTTTCTTGTTGGTTCTTCTCCAAGCCAGGGCTTCCGAACCAACGGTAGAATTTCAATGATAAGAGACAACCAGTGTCAGGCAAATGTTTTGACTTTCAATGAATGTACTGTACTTGTACTTATGTTGAATAAAAACATTTGACTTTGACTTTTGACTTTGAAGTGTAAAACAATTTTGTAACATATAAATAATATAGCTATTTACATCAAGGATATACCCTGGAAGTGCAATCACTAAAATTTCCAAATAGTTCCTCGTAAAATAAAATTTGAAATATTTTTAACTATGAAAGTTCTTGCAACGTTGAAAATAAGAATTATAGTTTTATAAAAATCAATAAATTCCCGTCAAGCACCCACTTATATAGAAAAATAATATAATTAGTAGTTTGAAATTCGCAAATTTATTCAAAGGATTTTATGCGCTACTACTAACTCTTATTTATAGACCAGAAAAACAAATAAAGAAACCGAAAACAATGCCAACAAAACAATCGTAAAACAACTAAGTAAAGCATCCCAACAATGACATAACAAATTAATGATCGATCACTAAAGAGGCGAGTCATCACACTTTTTGTTCCCAAGTGATTAGGTCAGAAAAAAGTATAAAAATGGTAACCCTAATCACCAAACAAAAATAAACGGGAAGAAATAAAAAGAGCGGCGCGGATCAAAAGGGCCCGCGCACACTCCGCGCATTTCAAGGGGTTATGTACAAACATGGGCTTATAGCTGTCAATCATCTGTATGAACTAAAGTTTTTCTGAACTTAATAACATGCATACATACATATCACACCCGTCGCCATAGAAAGGATTAGGGTTGGGTTTGGTATTTTCCCTCGTTCATACACTGTTACATACGTACTCAGTGGTTATATTTTCTTGTAACATCACCCGATTTAATACATCGCCTAATTGTTCATTAGAAGGTATAATTTCTATAGCACTTCAATCCTAATTTATTTACTTTTGTAATTATCCCGAAGGGTGGTTCGAAATCAATACTCTTAAACAAAAAATTTAGAAATATTGGTTGTGGTGGATCAAAATCATAGCTAAGAAAAATAGTGCCCCAAATCAGATAGTTACATCGTATTGGTTATACATGGAATACAATATTTTAAATTCTCCTTTATTAATAAGGATTTTAATCACAAGAGGAGCGGATTATAAAACGCTTACGTTTGCTACATCCCCCTATTCCTTCGTTAATATTTTGTTGAGAAAAAACCAACTTCCTCAAATCGAAAGTTCCACTGTGAAATAATGAATTAATCATCGGTTCCAACGTTAGGTCAACTTAGACACTATAATTTGTGAAACTTAGTTTTAATTGCTTTTGCCTTGTAATTAATTAGTTTGGGTTTGTTAATGGTAGGTGCTGAATCATATCAATGCTTAGTACGGAAAGACTGACTGACGAGAGGTAGTATAAATATCACCTTGAAATGAAATGAACGTGGTTCATTTGTCAGACTTGACAAGTTTCAAGACTCAATGATATGGTAGACATATCCCACTGTCACCGTTGCGAAATTACCAAAGTACTGCTAGAAGCTAGTGATATGATAAGTTTAAGTTGAGATTATAACCGTCTTTTTCACGTATCTTATTAGTATATTACGGTCTTATTTTATTTTTTGAATGTATGAAGATACTTAATAATTATTGAAACAAATAATATATACGAACGATTAAGGTATAATAAATAAAGTAATTAAATGAAATAAAAAGAGTTTCTTTTTATTTTAGAGAGCTTGTTAGTTTGTTGTATGATTTTAAGTGTTGTTTGTTTGTTGTATGCACAAACAAAAATAACAAGCTCTAATTTAAATACCATATCATTTCTATTAACTAAATCCGTACTATAACTAGAAATCATATATCGTACGCAAAGATTATCAAAACATACTTTCAAACAACGATCCAAACAGACTTATACTATATAATTATACAGGCGGTAAACATAAATTAAAGGGTCCAATCAAAACTCAAGTAGCGGTGTTTTGTTCATAGTAAAATATTCAATCACGCATTATCATCTAACACGACACAAAACTAAACGATGCCGCCTCACAGGTGTCCGGAATTTGATATCCGTGCATTGTAAAAAGAAATATTCACCGAAAAATAAGCAACGGAATCATATCCTATGATATAATAGGTAATAAATCAATATGTGTATCTCTGATTTTAATGTGTGGAATAAAATATGAATTTAAATTTAATGTAAATATAATAATTGATTTATATTTCACAAAATAATTTGTTATATTAAATGTGATAGGCCGATTACAATGCTATAGCTGTTACGTGCTATTCTAGTATGTAAACAGAGCTCTAACTGCCTTTCTATTCGATGCGGCGTGTCGTAGAATTATGTACATATATAAATAGAAATGGAGTAGAAGTAAATGTAATTTATTGTGTTAACTAAGAAAATTATTTATTTCTTTATATCGCGACAGTAATGCAACTTCTATATGGTTCCGTATAACCTAATTGAGTAATTATTATTTATTGGTTGTAATGTTGTTGTGCCTGTAATTATAAGTACATTATGAGTTTGTACTTTTTGCTGGTTCATAGCTTACTATATCATTACTAGTTTATTATTTTGATATCTGTGCTTAAACGAGTATGTAAACATTTTACACAGTTTATGTTCCAGTGGCTACTTTTGAATTAAAGATATAAAATATAAGACGTTTTTGTTATTGTGATTTGTTATTGTAAACCCTTTTATTGTCATGACGTATACAACTAACACATATAATTTGTTACAAAGGTTTGAACCAACCAAGTCAACGAAAGGCGCCAGCAAGATGCGCCGGGACCTCATCAACGCCGAGATCTCGAACCTTCGGGAGCTCCTCCCCCTCCCCCCTTCCACCAGGCAGAGGCTGTCGCAGCTGCAGCTCATGGCGCTGGTCTGCGTCTACGTGAGGAAGATGAACTACTTCCAGCAGTGTGAGTGGTTTACTAAAACTTACTTACTTACTAAACTTACTTACTAAAACTTACTGACTTTACTAAAATTTACTTACTAAATCTAACTTACATAGCTTACTTTGATTTATATGGATTTGGTCATTTAATTCGGTTCGAAAAAAGATGTAGTGATTGAAAAGGGCATGCTTAGATGGTTCGGATATGTTATGCGGATGAATGATAGTAGATTGACAAAAGGAATATATGTGAGTGGTTACGTAGCGGCCGACCCAATAAGACATGACCGTTAGATAGACGCCATATTGAAAATGTATGAGTGTCAATAAAGCGAGTGCTATGTCAAGTTCGCAACAAACACAGGGAATCAGGCGTGATGTGTATGTGTATTGGTAAAGTATTACCCAGAATTGTGAATGAAAATATGAATTGGGTAAGGCAATTTTCGAATCATGCTAGATGCTTAAAACAGCCGTATAAGAAAGTCCCTTACGTAATTTGAGTAAGTTTTAGTTAACTGTACGAGTAAGGCGATGCTTCTATGTAAATGTTTTAGTTAGCTGACTGGTGATGTTTAATGCACTGAGATTCTCTCCGAAACAGTTACCGTTACATGTGTATGCATCTGTACTTAAATATACCACTCGATATAAAATATACGAAATCTGTATCTAGCACATATACAAACTGTAATATGTACTAGCCTCTTCTTACTCAAAATATGAGAGAATTCGTAGCCCGAACGAAATTTTCACACGCCCTACTTGGAAAAGTCGTGTGCTCTTCAAAGATGATCTAATTTTCGTGTATCCGACCCCAAATGTCCCGGACATT
This sequence comes from Leucoptera coffeella, assembly GCA_030578115.1. Classification (NCBI taxonomy): domain Eukaryota; kingdom Metazoa; phylum Arthropoda; class Insecta; order Lepidoptera; family Lyonetiidae; genus Leucoptera; species Leucoptera coffeella. The sequence continues at coordinate 73,634 of JAMBLF010000688.1, read as the reverse complement.
GTTACACCCATCACGTACAATTTATCCATCTGATCTCCTTAAAATCGCCCCGTGATCACCTTTGTCAGAGGGGCTATGTCACGAAATTTCTCGTATTAGAGCGTTTAACATGCGTTTAGTGTTATCTTATCTATCTTCGCTATTACACCAGTCGTAATTTTCTGTCTTTCTTTCGGTTTTAGTGTTCAAGAGTCACGATTTGAGTTATCAGTATCAGGAACAGCCAGCCCCGACGCCTGGTATAGGATTTTCGAAGGTAACTTTGTTTTAATAGTCTAAAGGACGTTTTGTTTTATGTAGAACATTTGTTTTACTATTTTACTAGTCTATTTTGACAGAATAAGTTATACATTTCCATTATTAAAAATCGATCTATGTATAATAATTGAATTTACTTTTGTTCATTTTAACAGAAGTCGTTGAAGCTATGCAATTTAACAATAAGCTTTTTTACAGGCTATGAACGGTTTTATGATGATGATGACACAAAATGGAAAGTTACTGTACATATCGGAGAACGCTGCTGAATACCTTGGACACTCGATGGTAATATATTACACAGTTACATACATACATACCTACATGTTACGCTTGATTCCCTAGAGAGGAGTATGCATAGATCACAGATACCATTTTTTGTCCATGGCCAACATCTACCGCAATATCACAGATGATAATTATTTTATGTCACCGTGAACATAAACTAATAATTACTCATTACGAGGCATAGGCAGGATTACTACTATCTTCTTTGCCTCATATATCTTCATAGGCCTTACTCAATAATAAATTAAATACATAAATCGGGTGCTGACAATGGACCAGTGATATCGTATACTAAGTAATATTGTATACCAATAATATTGTATATTATAGTAATATAGCAATATTGTATACCAGTTATATTGTAAACTGTCATTTTCATTGTTAAATGTTTGTGTAAAGTATGCAGAGAAGCGTTTTCCCTTCTTTCGTTCTTTATACATTGTATAGCACATACAGTACAATTTCCTTTTTTATTCCTCTAGGAAGACCTCCTCATACACGGCGACAGTGTTTACGACATCATAGACAGACAGGATCACCAGACAGTCCAAATGCAGCTAAACAGAGGGTCCAGTGAAACGGAAGAGTTACCAAAGACTAGGCATTTCTTTTGTAGGATGAATGTCTCGAGAAATTCTAGAAGGCAAATGAGATTCGGAGATCAGAAGGTCAGTTTTAACTGTTAATGGAGAATTGAAAATAAAAATGTCATATAGATAGATAGATCAAAAATACTGAAATGTACGCAACTATATTTAACATATTATATGTACAAGTGTATAATTTTGGTGTACAAATCAGTATTTTTGAAGTCCGTTTAAATATCAGCCTGTTCATATTTAATCATTGTCTACCCTGCAATAATAAAAGTCATAATAAAGTCAGATGTCCAAAAACAAAAATATTATATTGATTCTACAATACAAGTTAAATGCTTTTATACTTATTACAGATCCATTTAAATAAAATCCTATTATCATCACATTATCTAATAAGAATTTAATTTCGTTTTCTATTATACATAGATGTTACATAATTTTTAAAGCGTTGTATTTAAAGGGCTATCTAATAGTACAAAAGTGCACACCAACTATACTGGATTGTAAACCAAAATAATACAGTTCCAACCCAAAACTAACCTTTGGTGTACGTTTAGCTATATGTTAGTCTACATTTCAATATTTTTGATTAGCTTTCAATTATTTTCCATTTTTATATATCTATTATTTACATCTCATACGATACCTGACCCAGACAAACCATACTTTAAATATCAAAATATAGTATAGTTTGACTAGGTAGTATACTTGCTACTATATAGCTTCTATATACCACATTCCCTTTCAGGTGGTTTTAGTACGTGGTCAGTTCGTCTCCCACCTACCGCTTTGCAGTCGCAATGAGCCGGTGTTGGTAGCCCTTTGCACTCCACTAGCCATGCCTGAGACGAGGGAATGCGTGGCCCATGGAGCCACCAATATCTTCACGACCATTCACTCACTGGATATGAAGATACTTCATGTAGATCCTAAGTAAGTTGACATTTAGAATCTAAGTTATAAATAAGTTAATGAAGTCTGCTAATAATATACAATCATGAATATTTTTCTGTTTTATACGATTTATTTTGCACTGAGTATTCGCAACAGGGGTTTATCTTATCTAGCGTGGAAGTCAGATTTAAATGTAACTATATAATACCTCCTGCTAATAAATATTATATTTGACATCTTGTTTAAAAAATAAGAAATAATAGGTGAAGAAACTCCTTTCAATTTGTTAAAATTTATAGATGTGATTATTATTCACATATCACTAGGTACATACATAGTATAAAACAAAGTCGCTTTCTCTGACTCTATGTCCCTTTGTATGCTTAAATCTTTGAAACTACGCAACGGAATTTGATGCGGTTTTTTTTAATGATTTTATTTTTTTATTTTAATTTATTTATGGACAACAACAAGAATCGCTTTATTTATTTAAGTGTAAATGTTTATGTGTTAATGTTTGGCTATTTCATGTTATCTTTATAGTATTTTTATGAAGAACTATCCGTACATATATGGTTACATATTAGCTTCTCTTTATCTTTATGCATAGAAAACAAATTTAATGATGTTTTCGAATAGTTTTTCAAAGCGATTACTGTGTATTTTATAGATGTTTTCTTTGTAGTTCAGCTACTTTGATGATACGACTCGAACTACCAATTTGTAGTGACAAAGTTAGCCATATTTGTATGTATATATCTGCCTAACTTAGAAAATTTTACAGTCGAAAAACTTTCTAAAATATATTCAATTCCAACACTATTTGTTGTATAACGTTATAACTGCGTGTGTTATCAATGTCTATTGACTATTATTTATTAACACTATACACAACTGCAAAAAACACATCAATTAGGACTAAAGTTACTAAAGACTCATGATTTCTGCCTACCCTACGCAGTAACACCCAAAAAGTAAACATATTAAACGCATGTAGCAACAAAATTGAAAATATCAATTAACTGATACGGTGTTTAATGTTCCATAGCACTACCAATTGAATTGTAATGGCCTCCTTACACTATAAGGTTTTATTATTTCAGTGGCGAATGGCACTTGGGTTGGAAGAAATCGGAATTGGTGGACGTGTCATGGTACCAACTACTGCATTGGGATAGTCTGAGGGACGCTCAAGCTAAGCATAGACTAAGTGAGTATATATTTTAATATACGAGTAATTGAATTATTTAGTAGTGTTAAATTGAAGTGTTTTTTCAAGTTTAAAGTGACGAAGTTAAGAGCTTGGATAAAACACACTGAAATATAGGGTTAAAGTCTAAGGTTGTTGAATACCTGAAGCAATAATTTTTAATGACAAAACATATCAATAAAAATAAATTCTTTTCAAGTTATACGACTATTTAGATATGAATTAATTAAGTTATAAACACTCAAAATATATTACTAAGCATATTACATATTTAAGTATAAAATAGATTGAATAAAAAATCCATTTCTTCCTTTCTTACTTTTTGTATATTACTTCGCATTTTGATCCTCTATCATAGAACTATAGGCTATTCGCGTTAAGTAAATAGTGACGTGATGCTATTCAGAGGGTAAACTGACCAATTAGACGTTAGTTAATAGTAAACTAAGTCACATTGACCAATCGCAGACAACCGTTGTCACGTCTCATTGGTCAAATTGCGGGAACATGATGACGTCACTATTTTCTTAATGCGAATATACTATAATACAATTATTCTCTCTTCCAGTAACCCAATCAGAACAAGATAAATGCTGCATCCTCCTAGCAAAACTTCAGCAACGGAGTGGTCAATTCATCTGGGTTCACACGGTGCTTCAAGTTAAGGATGCCGCTGACACGCCGAGACAAGTTATAGTAGCTACCAACCAAGTGCTGAGGTAGGTAACTCCATCTGTTGATAGAACTTAGAAACCTATTATGTATTGTAAAGACTTTTAGGATAAATCTTTTATAACTGCTGTATTGCCATAAATTGACGAAGCAAGTGTTTATACATTATTGACATAAATTGATATAGGAAGATATACTTCCAACCTTCTCAAGAATGATCCCTATTCCGAATAGAGTCTCGGAGTCATAATAACTGCAACTCTGCTTAGCATGCATTATATTATGTATTGAATTAAATATTCATTTAATAAACACTTGAAATGTAATCATATTAGATTTCGTATTATATCTATGTAAGCTTGAGACACTACATTACTTCCAATCTTTGCCATTACAGTGAAGAAGAAGCGAGTATAATGTTAGCGAATTCCTGGCTCTACCAATACTATGGATATCAAAGCCAACCCTGCGGTATGATAGACCCAAGATGTCAAAAATTCTTCAGACGAGACCCAGCATACGTTGACCCCTACTGTCAGGAACCCTACCCTTATGTGGAAGGTCTTGAAGGGGACTATTCTGGTTATCAAATGCAGTATAATGATGCGAAAGTGGATGAACGATATGTCAACTGTGAAGGTTTTACGGAACGGGGACCGGTTGACTATTCCACTCATTCGCCTACTTCGACAGTTAGTGAGGAAAGGTGAGGAGTTTTATTTGTTTTTAGCAACAGTTTGTTAGTTGAAAAAAGTATATAATAGTATTAGGGTGGAATCGAAGTAGAGTTATATATTGGTTATAGTAAAGTGTTACGTTAAATATGGGGCAATGTAACAAGGAGATTTTTTTATGCAAAATTCATTTCACTATCAATTAGATTTATAGAAATATTAAGAGATAAACGGGTATAAATATAGCATTAATTAATAACGGCCAACTATAATACTTTAGTGTCAAAGTTATTTTTAAATAATCTAGATAAAAAATCTTAAGTTACCAAGCGTCTAATTACAAAAACTATAACTTGCCAACTTTTTATCATCACGCTACATACTCGTATTATCTTTTTATAACAGTCATTATAAATAATGTTACAAAGACAAGGCTATTTTGCTAGTTTAAAGCACGGTATATACTCTTCTACTATTTATATATGTATATATTTATACTCTTCTCTTACAAAAACTATTTGCTACAGATCTCCACAACACTACGAGACCTCGCCAGATATAGTCGTGAACGGGAACATGTTCATGTATCCAGCGCAACCACCAAAGAGGGAGTACTACGATCAGTACCAGAAGCTGGTGGGATACCCTGCTGCTGTGGTGGATCCATGTAGCTCTACTAGCATAGGCGTTGAAGGTAAGAAAGAGAAATAACCTTAAAGTTATTTTATTGTGAACAAATAAGATATACCCGAGTTTTTACAAAACAGGACGAGTTACCTTTAACAAAATTATATATGACTGCTATCACTATGTTAGATTTGCACTTAAGCTCTTGTTAAAAAGTGCAAAGTACAGTTTATTTACGCCTCGACTATTCAAGAGATGCATATTCAAGTCAATGCATATGAACATATGCACAACAACATTGTTTAGACAATTGAATATCGCCTCGAACAATCCTGACTAATATTACTCACACCCATTAACCTATTGTAGTAAATTTTATACTTGATATTAATGACTATAATATTTCTCTTCAGGTTTGGACTATGTGAACCCGAAACGAATGCGTCTAACAGCAGAATGTACTGACACCATAGACAGGTGGAACCCCAGTCCTCCATGGTCAGATTCTGCCCTGAAACTTCCTGATTACAACCAAAGATACTACCACAATATGTTGCCTATGATGACGTCAAACCTTCAGCGGGATATGGTGACGTAATAATGGACTATTGGTTGGAGTTGAGGGTGTAAATAGTTTAAAATGATAGATAGATTAATTTGGTGAGCTTTTGGTACTTGGATTTTAAGAAGAAGATTCAAGATTAGTTTTTACAACATGTTTTTCGATAATAACGTAAACTAATCGATGTTTATTTTCGAAAATTATGTAAAATAAAAGTTTAAAAAGATCTTAATAGTATGTAAGTAAAAATATTGTATTTCTGTAAAAGTATATCTATTCTTCTGTGTTTAGATGTAAGATTTTCTAGTTCAATAAAAAATATTGATTGTATTTGTACTGTTAATAAAATAAATTGCAATAATAGATAAGTTTCTCTTAAGGATAAAATAGATATTATGTAATTTATTTATAATTATGAATTTAATGTTCCGTCCAAATAAGTGTGCATTCCAAAGGAATACTTTAAGTTATATTAAGTTAACGTTAATTTATTATTCAATTGTAAATAAAAAATTGAGTAACCAATCACAATAAATCCTGACATCTTACCTTAAACAGTATTATACACGTTTTTCACAGAAGTTTATGTAAGTCGAATGGAAAATGCGTAATAAATTGTTTATTTTTGTGCAATTAATTATAAACATTGTAAATGAAAATTTGTATAAACACGAAATAAATTATTTGATAAAATACTTATGGTTTTATTTAAAACTGTACATACATACATATATATCCACGTGTCTACTTCCGAATTGGGAAAGACAGAGACTATCGATTATCACCTTGAAACTTTGTCGGGGTCTTCAATAGTTTTTGCAGTAAATACCCTAGGTATTTTCTTAAATTAAATCAGCTCCAATTACCGGGACTTAAGATATAATAATAAAATCAACTTCTATACTTGTTATTTATATTTGTCTTTATCCTGAACAACAGTACATAAAATTATAAACTCATTACATCTACGAAACATGCTTTCAACTTCTATTCCAAAATATCAGTTACTATTTTCCGTCAATTTTGAGGTTGATGTAGATTCCATAACTGAAGTTTCCGAATTCAGTCCTACACGAAATAATGTTACGTTAAAAAAAACCGTACTTTGTACAATCATAATGTAATGTACAACACATAATCTGTGATAAGGTAAATATTGCGAGGAATCTTGGTTATTCTTTGGAATTGGAAATAGCCAGTAAATTAAATTTCAAAAATATACTACATATCTCGTTAGACACTGACTATTTGATGTATTAATTTTGTACGGCTACATGGAATACTACATGCACTTTAGACACTGATTATTTGGTGCATTCCGCGCTTTGAGTGCGGAGCCTCTTACTACCAGACAGATTCAATCGTCTTGAAGCGAATATTTATGTTAAAGTATAATAGTAACATCAAGATCTTCCTAAGTACAGCAAAATTACTAAAATATCACAAAAACAGATCTACGAAAATCTAATGGTGTGACTCAACAGATACTCAAGTATTATTTTTACATTGAGTCCCGTACTAGTCTGAGATGTGAAAAGAATGCTAACTAGTTGCTTCTCGGCATGCCCGGCATGTTGAAGGAGGTGAATAAGAGACTAGGGGTACATTTAATCCATTGAACGATTGACTAGCAACCTGTCGCCAATGTGTCATCGCAACCCCAATATTCTTGCTAAAAAGAGACCTAGGAGATATTTTATATCCGAGGCTCTAACAACCCCGCAAGGGATTAAAGGATTGAATGTATATGTATGTATTTTACATGCTCGTAGTTCCAGTATCCGTTCACTAGTTTCCCTCAGCGTATGCAAAGAGGCGCCCCCGTCAATCAAGACTCCAAGATGTAGTGATTGATCGATTTATTATTTCATAGATGTCGCTCTACCGCCAGTGTCATGAATAATTGATGGCCGGCTCTTACGTGATGTACGCAACCTGGATGTTAGGCCCATAGGCGAATGAAAGATTAGCTGCAGTGGGAAATAAGTTTTCCTATTCTCGGGAACTAGACAGAGTGCTTTGTATTCTGATTCGGTTGCGATATAAATAGAATTCGTTTGATGCTATTATGGGAAGTGCGGATATTTTTAGATTTAGTTTAACTTAGTTTCTTTATTGTCATGTAAAGTGTACGTAAACTAAGTATAATTTTTAACCATGTATGATGTCTTAGTGATTCAATATCTAATATTTTTTTCATAAATACGCATTAAATCCGCAATTTTTGAAGTTTTGGACGGAATCTTACGATACCAAACGGTTTAAGGCCCAAAAAACTCAATAGACATTGAAAAACAGATTATTTCTCTTTTATGATTCTTATGTCATGCTTGAAAGAAAAATTGTCTTGTAATAATTATTGTATTATATAAACATACATATATTAACGCCTCTACGTCCCCAACGGGATATGTAGACTATCGATCGCCAGCTACATGACTACAGGAACATTATTATATTATTATATATTTTTTTGTATATTGTACAAATGTAAGTAGAGGAAACGTGTTTTCCTTTTTGTTTTTTTCTTCTAAATCGATTGATAAATAACCAAATCGTAATCTTTTAATTGATAGCCAAAGTGAATGGCTATGTATACACATACAGTGATTTGTTCTGCGTGCTTCGCGTGCACAAAAGCCTCTGAGAAGTTCACTCTAGTGTTAGTATGAACAGCATGCTCATTTGCTGAATTAATAATGCTCTGACACTCAAAGGGGATGGATTTAAGCTGAAAGGTAGCAAGAAGTATTGAGGTTATGATGTGCAATGATAGTAGATTTGTTTTTTGATGTAGTTTGCGTAATCTTGGGTTTCTTATCGTATATCATAGAGTGTACGGAAACTGGTAAATCTATTTAGGTTATAAAGAAACTGATGAATAATATACTAACTCTTATAATTTTATTACCAGTTAAGGTAAAAGAATCTTTATAATACTATATATTTGTTATTTTAAAAACTGAGACCATAAATTTATGTACATGTAATTATTCAAACCTTATAATAAAAATATTGACGGAATATCAGCGTTGGCAGTATGAATTTCACACAATCAACATTAGCTGAGACAAAACCTATTTACACTTACATGGGGTTGCGCTTGGTTCCATTAATGTAAATTATTATTTAATTAAGTCTTTTCTCTATTTGTGTATATGTATTACTGCGTCTAGTGTGAATAAAAGGAATTTTATTTTATATAATATACTTATCAAAACCGCCTGACTGATTTTAAACACGCAAGTTTCTGTCATCATCATCTTATACAAGACTCAATCGTGTTTCTTCAGAACTCCGATATTCAATCTATACTTATCCTAATTAACTAACATCTAAGCTACATATATTCATGCTTTCTTACAGCACAACTCCGTCCCTTCAGAACGAAAGCTCTAAGCTAATTTGCTCCTTGCTATTCGCTCCGAAACCGAATTAAGTCAATAAATTAATCCCTTCAATTAATGATTTCTGAACGCATACGCCGTGGGAAGATTCTCTTAACTGTAACTTATCTGCTTGGCTTAAATTAAGTTGGCTTTTAGCTATGGGCACATAGTGAGAGTTTGCTGATTGGATTAAGTGGTAGTTTGTTACTAACTATTTCTAATGTAATTTGAATGTTTGAAAATCACTGTGAAACTATTGGATAATTCACTTAAAAATATACCGTATTAAGTCAGTTTAAACTTTGATAATTAGCCAAAAAAAGAACGAGAATATAATTTTATTGCGAAATTCTAAAAACGTAATATCTTTTCTTCTTGTTGATAATAAGTTTGCTTACTAACTTACTTTAACCAACACCTTTAAGTTATAATATTCCCTTTACACTAACCAACACACCACAATCACGATTCCATTGACAATTACATAACAAGTAGGAAGGGCGTAAAAATTACTAGTAACCGCGTATTAGGTATTCAAGAGCTAACACAGACATCCTCGATTCCTTAAAGCGAGGAAAATAGCTCAGCAACGACATCATGAGAGGAATATGCTTAGCATGCCATATCCGTCCATATTGTGTAATAGCATGCGAACTTGCGAATGTCCGTAATATTTATAGTTTCGCGAGTTTTATTCATTTTGCAAGAAAACGGAACTATATACTATATTATCAACTTAGTTGTTTGTGTTTCGTTTTGGGCATACATACCTTCAGGACCTTTAGTCGCTTTTTGACTGGATAGAACTTCGGACATAGAATTTGATTCGACGTAGCTCAGTTGTTTGGGGATTGGCTCTGTATCAGGGGGTACAGGGTTCAAATCTCGCTTGAGCATGTACCAATGGAAATGAATTTTAATCAATTTCTATGTACATTTTCGTAATTAAAACACATTTACGAAATGCGTCGAATACTACGGTGAGGGAAAACATCGTGAGGAAACCTACTTGTTCCCCGATCAAGTAATAGTTAGTGCTTGTAAATGGCGACATGGCTGACCACCTGTCACATTGAGCACTGACTATCTAGTTAACACGTGGGTTCGAGATGTCCATAGAATTACTACTTTCGCAATTGCGGAGATGGAAACCTAAAACTCTGACTAACCTGCAAGGGTTAATGGTCGTGAATGCGTTTGTTTTTGTTATAAATGTTACTATGATGTGAATATTCCATCTTATTCTAAAATCGGAACGTCGAACCCCGCTTTCCCCTTCAATAAGATCTCCTTGGTCAGTTTTCAGCATGAATATTGGGGTTGGGATATCTTATGTAACAAAGGTGGCTAGCCGGTACTCCAATAGTTATTTATTCACACTCCCTTAGTCGCCGCCTACAACACGGCACGGACTAGTACCTATTGAATCTGTATTATGTTAAAATATCGGTTAAAATTAAAATATGTTTGGTTATTTCGTCATTTGTTTTGCTAAAGTGACCAAGAAAATATCTCCGAGGCTCTCACCCTGAAAGTGATTAAGGGCCTTGAGTTTTAATACTTTTAAGAATTCTAATTAATAAATAATCATAATAATAATATTGAAAGTGGGTTTTGCGTGAAATAATTTCAAAATGACAAAAACCGTTGACTTTCCTGAAATTGATAATGTACATTCATACTTTTATTCATATATAGTTTTATCCAAAAGTAATTAAGCAGAACAAAACCTACATTTTGTAACACAAAATTAGTAAAAATAATATTGTTAAGGCGTGATTATATTATTATAAAAACAACCTATTACCAATTGTCTGAATCAAATTATATTCGAACGCGTGCCATTTAAAAGAACGTGTCTATTAAATAGCCTATCTACAATCGATCATGATGAAAACTGCACGGATATAACTAGAAAATTACAATTAATTGTATATTTATTCAATTGTAAGCACAAACAGGACTGTAGTGTGAATAATAAATGAGTTTTTATTGTATAAGGCGGTGAAAGCCTTTATTATTGATAATCAAATTAAGTCGATACTGAAAACAATTGAAAATGAAGACACGACATAGATTGGTAGTGATGTGCTCAGCTTATACGATAATTTTTAAAAGTTTAACGGTGTACATTTTGATTATTGAAAAAATCAATTAAATACCACGTAATAAATGATGGAAAAGACACAATTTAGGCGAGGCCCATAAGAAGTAATATATCTAGCCTGTAAGCGAAAAGAATAACATTCTGGCAGAAAAATTATGTATATATGTAATTAAAACACAATTAGGAGCGCTTACTACTATTAAATTTAACGGTAGATTTGATATATTTAAGGATAAAAATATGGACATAATACAGATAAAGAAAGTTTCTCTATCACTTAATAACATTTCCCATCCCTTCAAGCACACGATTTTCATGTCATTTGCCACGTGCGTAAGCAGCATACACGACTCGAGCCGCCATCTTGAATTTCAGATGTCAACGTCAACAATATGGCTCTTTGTTCACTCTTTGACAATTAAATGAATAATAAATTAATTTGAAACACACGCGAGTTAAACACGTGCTTCGAGTGAGGCGGTGAATTTTGATTACAAACGAATTTTGATACTGTTTTAAGTGGCCCTTACGTGATCCGTTTAGATTTTTAATATTCAGTCAAACAAAATTATTTATTTGTTAGTATAAATGGGAAAAGATAGGTCCAAAAGAGCATTTATTTCAAGCATGTCATCTATTTTAGAGACGGGACTTTATGGTCTTAGGAATAGAAGAGTGTGCATGAAAAGTTTAATTTCAGAAAAGTACAATTCAGAATCTTTGAATATATCTATACTTTTTTTTACAACTGTATTCACTAAAACACTGAATTATTTATAAATTAATTAATGAAACTATAAATAAAATATATAAGCCAAATCACTGCCAGTAGGGTGCACCAGGTGGTCGCAGCATTTCCACGCTGAATGGCCGAACTAATTCGTTGGCCGAAATAGGCCCCAGCCCTTGGGTCCCCAAATCGCTGAAGAAGGCCACAGTGAATATTGTATATCTATACAATGTCTCTATCTATCGTGGTACAAAATATCATTTATATTTACACAATGATTTACATAATGACCATGACACTCTCGTTTCATTAGGTTATATTTTTAACGACGAATTGCTTATTACAATAAATTATATACAGATGTGATGAGGGAAGTAAATAGTCAGCATAACTTATGTTGTAGACGAAATTAATTTACTTTCCAATACATAAAAACATCCGAATAAATAAACTTGGACTATACCAAGCGTTTAAATAGAGTTTAAAGTATTTAAACTATACTAAAAAGGAAACGTTTTTGCGAGTTTTCGCAAAGATTTTATCTCTGGTTTATTGAAGCATATCGCATTCTCAATCTCGTAGACATTCAAATTCTTTACCAAATATGGCTATATACTAGCTACATCGCATGCTGTACTCTGTGATTTTACCTAAGTTTACTTTTTGGTATATTTACTAACCAAAAACTAAAAGTTACACTTACTTTTGATAGAACACAGAATACGAGTAGAAACGAAAGTTCTTGAAATTAGTTCCGTAATAATTGAGTAGCATAAAGTATTTGGGTTGATATCCAACGCTACAAGGACTTTTTATTAATAATCGCATGCTATTGGGGTCCTACAGTTTCTATAGCCGATAGATGAAATGAAATTAATAATAATAATAACGTTTATTCACAAAAACACATTAACATACACATACAGGAAATTAAAAAAAAATAAGAGAAAGAGAGAAAGAGTTTATAAGTAAATAATTAAATCCTACATGTGCATGTCATTGCCCAGTGAAATGGTCCCAGCTCAGCATATATGCAATGATTGAAGTACAATCACTGCGCTGATCTTACGCTAGAACCATGAGGGTTACGTGCATTCGCCAAGCCAGTTGTACAAAACGTAATTTACACACACAAATATATTAGAAAAATACTATTAACCTCTGATAAAAAAATACACACATACATATCATAGATAAAAAGAATATTATAGATAAAAAATAATATATTATAGATATAATTAATATATTACATATTTCATTACATATACATATTACATTGGTTGTGCTGGAATAATAATAACTCCTTCTTGAGCTTTCTTTTGAAATCACGCTTACCCCGGACAAATTGTGTTGAATTTTTGGTATTTGTATATTATTATAATTTAATGTTGTGATAGATAATATAGATAAATAAAACCATTACAGTTGCTAGCATTTAGTTTAACCAAAATCCATAAAGTTCAATATGTCTCGCTAAAAGACTTGATTTAATTTTTCAAAATATTTTACTCTGTCTTAAGTTCATACATAGAATAAGGAACTACATCATTTAAGCCTCGTTTAAAAAGTCCGTGAGAACTTATTCTAAGCAGGTGAAATCAGCACGATTCTCGTTTATCTAATCTTAACATTAATAAAACTGCACTTGTGTACAGTAAAATTTCTCCATTTCTTAATTCGTTTCATTACAATATTAAATTACAAACATACATGTCACGACCGTTTCCGGACAGAGGGGTATTTTACATACAAAATAGTATGTTTTGCAGATTTTGGAAGTGCAAGGATGTCAAACTAGCAAACGTCTTGTCAGGATCAATTAAGTACGTACGCGTTATATCAGTCAACCTTAGAAGGTAACAGAGGTGCATATATTTTGAAATGTATTTTTATACACGCATTTAAGTTTACTATTGCGAGCAGAAATTCTAAATACTAAAGTTTAATACACTGGATATAGTATGTGTAGTAGGAAGTTATTAACTCTATCCTTCTTCAAGAAAACAAGCGTCATTTATAAGGATGTTGAATGGAATGAAGTACTTGGTACTGATAAACACAGTAACGTTTCAAAAATCTGTAATTTTAATTTAAAAAAAGTTTGTAGAACATTTTGGTCAAGAAAGGGTTAAATTTACTGCCGACCCTTTCTTTCATTGTTGTTTCGTTAACAAAATAAGACCAAAACTGTCGCAGATGTCGTATTGGAACTTTGACAGCAGTTTTATCCAATTACGACCCATTGACGAGAACATTTTAACGACACATTGAATTCTTAGTTTTTAAATATAGTAGACTTATCCCACATTTTTCTTAAAACGGTAGCAGAAAAGCGTAGTTTTCATTTGTCGTGCCCGTAACTTAATTGAATTATATTAAATAAATATATATACAAAAAATATTTGAAAACTCTTTCAATAGGGTTCTTTTTTCATTCCCTAATGGAGGAATAAAAACGCAACAAACAACTCCATTAAATGAGCTTTAGGACATATTTGATACAGTTAACGTCATCTAGATTCCACTATTAGAACTACATACCTCTATGTTGAGCTTTCTCAAGTTAAATCGAGCCTTTTGAATTGCTTTAAACACGTCATAGATGTCGCCCGTAGCATTTAACAATATTTTTAAAATTCATACTTATTAAGGCTTTATTATTCTTTTTCGGGTGGCCTGGATTTGGTTAGTGATAGAACTGATCCTGTGATGGCGATGCAATATATAACTAAGTAAAATAAATTAGTGGTGGGAGATTTCCCACCCATCGCACATGAGTTTTAAGTCACCCTAATCTAAAATATACCGGTAAAAATGGCTTTTTATGTACTGTTTTTTTAATTAATCTCGATAAACTTAAATAATGGGGAACCGTGATATCTGCCTAGCCTTATACAGAGAATCAGGCGTGATGTGTATGTATGTATGTTAAATAAATGGATGTAATGCTATATGTATTAACTATGAAGGTAACCATAAGCAATAATTTAGCAATACGTAGCTCAGATGCTGGGAGTTGGATTCTGTATCAGAAGTACAGTATTTAAATAACGGAGCATGTAGTAATGGAAGTGGAGTAGCTGAAATGGACACCCGAATCTCTGACTACCCCGCAACGATTAATGATGTTGAAAACTTTGGTCAATTTTATATATGTTCTTAGGTGGATTATTCTTATTGAATAACTTGGTAAAATAATGTTCTCACGCGTACACATAATCGCAGACTTTTTCAACCTCCGCAAAAGAATGCGAACTAGCTGCCATTCTTCCTGGAATGTCGTTTAAGGCGACTAAGGGACTGGGACTCAATGGAATCTGTTGACTAGCAACCTGTCACCACCGATCCATATGACATCACAACCCCAATATTCATGCTAATGAGAGACCTTGTAGATATTATTGTCTCAAAGGTTCTGTCCACCTGAAAGGGATTAGAGGACGTTTCATATGTATGTATCCTTATATCATAAAAACTCCCCTGTCACTTTTAGCAAAACTTAGTAAAGTATTTATATTATCTATGGTTATAATACCAGGGTTGTGATGGTATTAACAATCTGTATGGCTTCAAATAATAATAATATTTTGGTCACTATTACTCCAATTGAACTAGCCCCTTGTTAAGAACGTTTAAGATTTGTGTTTTGGGTACTAGTCAACGTATATTTAAGAAATATATACTTATTATATAAAGATAAATACATACATATATATATATATATAGCATATATAATCAACGAGCAGACTGGAATGCAGAAGAAAAGAGTAGTTCTTAACTCTGCCTTCACCGAGAATCGAACCCGGGACCTCACGATTGGCGTTCAGGCAGCTAACCGATCGCGCCACGGAGGTCGTCAAAACAAAACAAATCATTATAAAACATATTGCCTTCATTGACTGATGAGTATCTTACAAGTATTTAGAGTAGCAGTTTTCTTTTTATAAATAGCTGTTAAAATAAAAATTCATTAAACAAATGTAGTTTTTATTTTAAGTCGAGTTAAGTTATTTACCGAGATCGTATATACTAAAACAATATTAATTTATTCACTAGTTCGCTATACATACACATGCTATTGGTTCATATATAATATATTAGTATTCACAGACGTAATCTTTAATTGACTTTACATTTTTTACTTTACACTCAAATTTTTTACAAAACATTTTTGTATATAAACCTACAAAAAAGCAGTTTATTGAATTATGAAATCATATTAAAATTACACTACTTTCTGCAAAAAAATATGGCACAATACATACAGTATTTTCTTTTTATAGTATAAAACAAATTCATGGTAACGTACAATCACGTAAATTTTATTTAATAAAAAAGAGTTGTTAAAATAAATTAATATTATAGTAATTACTCATAAAAGATATTTCACATAGGAATTCACTCACATGAATTAGTTTTAACCTATACAATATCTATCACTAAATAATTAAAATACCAAAATAAATTATCTCTACACTATTAATTATTACAAAAATCGTAACAAGCTACAATAAAAATGCCGTTATCCCAAATTATGTTCTTACTTACACTAATCACAAATAACAGGTTATAAGACTGAACAAATATTTACACACTCAAAACCAGCCAAAAGAATACGTATTTACAGAAATAAGCAAATTTCGAAGTATCAGATATATTTACGTTATACTATTTAGGTCCAGACACCAAACAAAACTATATATCTTTATATAGAGGAACAGAAAACAGCTCTATATATCTATATATGGCTCATATTATGCCAACGACAGTTCTTTAATGAAAGGAACAGAAAATAGTTAAAGAATCAGCAAAATATATGGCTCATATTATGCAATAAGCTAAAACCTAATGCCGATCCAAAAACCCGGCACTCTTAACAATATTATAAATCTTCTCTCTCGGAATCTTCTCAGCTTCTCTCTCCACCACCTGCATCTCCTTATTCGTGAACCAGGACTCTCTGGCCAGGCTTTCAGCTACATGAGGGTTGTCATAGAAATCTCTGGACTTCTGCAGTTCCCTTGGCAATAGAGCCTCGCTTGCCGAGTTCAGTTCCACTGAAGGATGAGACCTTACGAGAGGGCCTGAAGGTTCGGTGTATTCTATTCCAAAAGTATGGAGAGATGGCGTGAAGAGTATTCCAGGACGAGCATCAGAGATGGCTATGAAAGCAATAAGTAGTAGGAGTTTCATGGTGCTTTGGAGCTGAAATAAAGTAGATTGAATGTTAGTATGTACTTCAATTACAGTTAATTAAGGCATGGGTTAATTGCTTTCTGCAATTCACTTTACAGTAAGGTTTCTCTTTTGAAATAATGTTTGTATGGTATTCATATTATACGACATGCCAAGATGAAAACGTATATATACACGTATATATATACACGTAAACGTATATACGTATTACACTTTAATCCCAAGTTATCCATATATCATATTTCCAGAGTTATACACACACGCATGGAAATAAAAGCAAATCGTTGATTTTAATTTGTTACTTGTCAGTTCCACTTCACTACAGAAGTTTCATTTAAATCGCTGAGCAGTTTTAATTAATTTAAATTAGTGAACAGTTTATATTACTAGGAAAACTTTATTATAACAAAAGTAATGCAAAATATAATTATGTAATGGAAATAATATGTTAAATATCCCTATTCGCTATCCTCTTCTATAACAATATACAAACAAACCTATAAAATCTTACTTAAACCGATACCGTCTTATTATGATATTCAACGTGTAATCACAAAAACCACTCGATAAGCCATGACGACACAAAACCAATTTCGTTACCACATCACTCGGTACACTTACATTAAAATGCGATCTCACTGCGACGGACAAATAAATTCACGGCCAGATACAACGTCGGACTGACGACCTACTCCCCTGACTGACCAATATATAGCTTTAACAGACTTAACCTTCTGTGAAACTCTTCCGGATTTCGGAAGTAAATATGGTCAGGAACTGTGTAAGAGTGTGCAATCTGGGGCCTTTATTACATGTAACTATCAAGACAAACTTGACTAATTACTGCCTATGGATTCGTTAACAGGTAACAGACATGTTGAAAGAAGATGATCGAGAAGATTCTTTGTAATATAGATACAGAAATCATATTTATAGTCGCTGAATAATTGAACGGAATTTCGGGTTTCAAAATTCTCATTTCAATTAATCAATCTCACGTCTTTCCATCCCTTTAGGGTGAACAAAGTCTCAGAGAATTATGTTTTAATCGGTCACCTCAAGCATCACTATACTAATGCATTTAAGCATAAGCATTTAAGTACACTTCGATTATGAATAATATCGATTAATACAGAATTCCTTTTACGCTAATAATATTAGATGTTTTAAGAGTACATACTAAATATGAACTTATAAACATGATTGTAGACTTTATTTGTACACTTAATTTACTTCCACAATGCCATGATATGTTAGGTAAAGCACAATTAATTTTCGCTAACGACATTTCCTGTACACACGTTTAATAAATCTCGACGTGTATTGTGAACGTAAATAATTCATCTGGCAATCAAAACCGTTCTAGAACATTCTAATCCTTACTTCCCACATTCAATAGTTCAAGTTCAGTACCAATATACTCGTATAAATACATGTGTACTAAGTAATTACTCTTTTGAATGCTTTTTTTAATACACAGTTGTACGTGACTACATAGAAATTTTGTTTATAAAAAAAAATCTTTGTCATATTTACTTCTACAAATAAACGTACAGAGTTAGACGTAAATTTGTATCCTCAGTATAATATCAAAGAAATGATGAAGCGTGCTAAACTATCATCGCAGTTCAGCTTTACATAGTCAACATTAAGTAAATGATTTTTCCTCACAAAAATTTTTTTTTCTTCAGTAGGATAGGCACTTATAACGGTAACTCATCATTTTTTCCCAACCTGCAAAACTAAAAAAAATCCAGACATAACCTCGGTACAACTGTACGTATAGTTTTAATGAGAGTGTATTTTATTTTACAATATGTGCTTCGAATACAATCATCACCATCTGTATAACATTTATATTAAATTTGCTAAAAGCGTCATAAATACGACTTTTCCTTCTATTGGAAGGTAACTTCTTAACTGATCAATAACGTTCTAAATAAACTAATTGATAAATACAACTATGTAACTCTTATGTAAATAGACGCAACGATGAATATTCAATGAAAATACATATAACTAAGAAGGTTGGCATTAAAATTCCAATTTTCTTGATTGGATAATGGAATTGGACCAGCACTCACTTTTAGTACTGCGCAGTATTGAAGATGGTCATTTAAACCTCAGAAACATTGTTAGGGATAATAGTACAGAATGTTTTGGAGAAGGCATTGGTGATACTAACATCAAAGCCCGCATATCTTACGTCTAACAAACATATAAAACTTACAATAATATTACATAATATTATACACCATCATGACTGAAATTAAATTCGGTTTGTTCAATATAAGGATTATAAATATTACTTGTTGAATGTAAAAAAAACTTTTTCTCATGTAAAATTGTCATAAAATTAGAATTAAATATTCTTAGAATTAAAAATAAATTTAAATAAATTATTCTATAGTAATCAGGCGCCGGTAAGTAATGAAGAGAGTACCTGAGGATATTATTAACTTTGTGGTGTCTTCCACCCCTATAATAATAGAAGGAAAATGAGGTATATAATATGTTATGTAATATTTCATATCGTATACGGTGATCTAAAATAAATTCACAATTGAGTAGGCATGGGCTAAGAAAAATGGCAAACAAAACCGTTATTTGGTCACCTTGAAACGCAGTTTCGCTCTCAAAATACTTAAGCTCTTTGTAAGACTTTCGTTGCGTAAAACTTTAATTTACTTAACGGTTGCATACTTTCATTATACGCAATAACGCGTGTTTACGAATATCTTGAGTTGGCATAATTAATAGATCCCCGCTGGTATAAACCTAATTATAGTTTCTTCTTTTTTCAATTTTGAAATAATTTGTTCAACGTATACCTAATACATATTTAAATTTGCATATGATGAATGATGTAAAAGAATCATTTAAACTGATTCTAGAGTTCTCAGAACATTATCTAACGAGCTTAATAGTTCGGTCATTCAAATTCCGTTGAGATGTTTATTTATCAGAACCCAACATCATTTAAAAGTTAATAAAATAAATTATCACTTATTAACTAATAGAGACTGTTTATCTACTCAAAGTTCGCTAGAATAACATTTAGACTAATTTCCTTGACATTTCAAACAGCTGTGGTAGGCGCCATGATGGGATTAGAGCTTTAAACTTTAAATGCTTAACAATGATACTCTTTAATCATTGTCGTTACTTCATCTCATTTGATAATTCTCACGCATCTCTGAAATGTTCTATATACATATTATATGACTACGGCTATGTATTAATTTAAGCGAATATCTAATACCAATATTTTATCCCTCCATCACTATATGACCTAAGGCTATTGCTTCCTCAAATGATTCTACTTTGTATCAGTTTCAGTCATTTAAACGTCTTATGTGCACTTTACTCATCTTCACAATCATACAATTAAATCAGTAAGTATATATACTTGATGGGCATACAATAAATGTATAACGCGAAGATTTTAAATTGAAATAGATTGTCGGAAAACATACTCAAAAAAGTTGAAAGTTAAGAATTTTTCCAACACGTCAGCAACTACATTAGGCATTGTTGCGATGTATGTGTATTTTTATAATATTACCACCAATAAATAGAATGTGGCACTTTATTAAAGTATCCTTCGTTTAAGAAGCTATTGAAAATGCAAATATATGTAGAGCTAATTAGAGTGCATCCTTAAGTTTGAAGGTTTTGTATAATTTATGTAAAGTTTTTCAATATGTAAATATTTACAATATTTACGCTAATACCTTTGATTGTAAGGTGCCTCACGAATAAACTCATATGG
The DNA here is from genome assembly GCA_030578115.1 of Leucoptera coffeella. Taxonomy (NCBI): domain Eukaryota; kingdom Metazoa; phylum Arthropoda; class Insecta; order Lepidoptera; family Lyonetiidae; genus Leucoptera; species Leucoptera coffeella. Next base: position 52,656 of record JAMBLF010000688.1, on the reverse strand, counting down.
ATTAAATTTGTCAAATCATTAAATTTTCCCTCATTGTATATATATGTACTGCACTAAAAGTTATAACAGTAAGTTTAATAGTAACTGCTGAATATAAAGCATGCATGATCTTCAACGTTCCAGTACAATATGCATACAGTACGTGAACTGAACCTTAAACACAGTATATAACATAATCCTTAATTTTATCAAAAACAGAAAAACTTAATAAAAAGAAAAAAATAAATTATTATTTTAATATGTTACATTAAATATACCTTTTTAATAAAAACACAAGCCTTAAAAGTATTAAAGTTACTCTTCACTTACTCTAGTCATCAATATTGCGACTTAATTGATTTCCTTTACTGTTCCCTCGTTCAATACATACTACGAAAAAACTCAGTAACATCTCAATACACGACGAGAGACAAGAGAAACACAACTCCTTATTAGTATTCAAATTCATAAAAGCACGTGATATATTAAAAACCTCACAAATCGGTTACAAAACCATACATCTTTGTGACATTGACCCGTGAATAAATTGTATCAGGTACAGATACTCGTTCACCTTGCCAAGCCGTGGCGAGTCCAATGCACTTTGCTTCCGTATACCTCCGGAACTATGATAGTTTTGTTATTAATACTTCTTATTAGGCACCTACGTGTACTTACTTCCTGTCTACATACATCCGCGCTTCCGGATGGTCGAATTAATCGGAAGTAGGCTCGATTAAGTGTTAATCAAACTAATGATAGATAATGATAAATATTGTTTGCGCTACCTTAGATATGTTCTCGAGTATTCGTAATAAAAACATATTTACGAAATACATCGAACTATACGGTGAGGGACAACATCGTGAGGAAACCTACCTGTTCGTCGAACAGGTAATAGTTAGTGCTTGTAAATGGCGACATGGCTTACCACCTGTCACATTGAGTACTGACTATCTGGTTGACACGTGGGTTCGAGGTGTCCATAGAATTACTACCTTCGCAATTGTGGAGATGGAAACCTGAACCTCTGACTACCCCGCTAGTATAAAAATTATGATAAAAAAGTGATTCTCTTGGATCGAAATACAGAGGCATCAGTGATATTTGACAACCCCTTATGGAAACGACTTTAATTGGAAGCGTTAAGGAAACAGCTTAATGTTGTAGTTAACGGTACAACTATTTATTTTTACTGTTCCTTTCATTCCTCCTTAATAGCAATATATTTGTATGTACATACATATTGTAAGTTAATATGTTTAACATAATATATAATAGTGTGAATGTAAATAGTATAAAACCAGCTGTCTTTTTCCCACCATATTAAGTCGTAAATGAGACTTTGAGGTGTTTAAATACTTTTAAACGATAGGCAAGTAACTAAACTTAAAACTTTTCCCTTAACGACAAGCTAAATATAACAAAAATCGTTCGAAACCTATTATTCTGCTAAGTATAGTATCTTGCGTGTACGTAGTGCGAAGAACAGAGGAGCATGTATAAGAAGGTTAATGGGTGGAGTGAAGCAAGAGAGATTTGTCAGGATCTTTCCAGGTGGCGATCGATAGTCTCTGCCTATCCCATTGGGGACGTAGAGGCGTGAATATGTTTGTTAGTATGTTCAGTATATACTCATGGATAAAGGACGTCAGTGTTTATGTACCGATTGAAGCAGCTTTTACTATCTCCACAATCAATAGAACTTACGTCACAGTAAGAGTGTGTCGCCCGTATTTGCAAATGGAATCAGATAACGTCATCGATTTAGCCCCTATTCAGGATAAGGGTTATTCAGACCATTGATTCACTGAACACACTACTGTATGAAGATAAAATAACATCTGTTTCTGCTTTTATATAGACCACTCAAAATATAAACGGCTTCCATCTCGACATATTATAAGCTGTACGTATAGGAGAAAAGGTTTACTCAAAACATTGAGCTAGTCTCAGCAAAATACCTATTTTTATTTATTTTCCTCGCGACTGCCTAATTGTTTTCTATATCTATATGTATTTTTATGAATTTAATTAAATAATTGGAGACTTCTCAAGGCGGGTGTAGATAGTGTTAAAAACAGAAGAGCATATTTGAGAAGGTTAATTGGTGTGAATGATCAAGAGAAATTTGTCAGGTTCGTTCCAGGTGGCGATCGATAGTCTCTGCCTATCCTGTAGTGAACATAGAGGTGTGAATATATGTATGCATGTATATGTATGTATAAATCAAAAACATCATCTTATCTCCACAAAATTTAATTGAACAATACTTTCCAAAACTGTTTGTATGGAAGTTGAAGTAATGGTGAAATATTTCACGAATTTACGAATACAGTGCCAGTAGCCTTATTACTAAAATTCTAGTCAAACACACCTGATATAGTTATCATAAGATCTCTTTTATATTCAACATACAAGCGCATTTTAATGCAGTAATAATAAGAAAACTTTGAGACACTTACACTTGACAACTTTTAATTAGAATATACTTTTTAGATATCAATTATTAAAAATAATTTCTCAATTAAGGAGATAGCTTGCCAGCTCAATATTATATACCTAACCTACCTTACAACAAATCTAAAAGAAATAAAATTCTTTTAATTTTCGAATCAAATAACAATATTTAAATACCAGATACAAAAGCCTAGACAAGATAATGAACAAGCGGGGGTCGTCGATGTTTATAACGAATGATTAGTCTCAATTAGACGTCGCCGACGCATTTCCATTGCTCATTACGTAACTCCCACGTACAGCCTGACAAAAGCCTTAATACAAATAGACTAGGTACGTAAAAGGGTAAGTTTTCTACAGAATTTGACTCTTGAGATATAAATCTATATATATATTTACGTCCTTCCATCCCTTTCAGAGTGGATATAACCTTTGAGATTAAGTATCTGTTCGGTCACTTTTTAGCAAAAATATTGGGGTAGTATTGTCACATGGAACATTAGCGACAGGTTGCTAGCTCATCGCTCAATTCATTCCGTTTACTCCTAGTCTTTCAGTCATCTCTTATGACATGCTGAGAAGAACGGAAGCTAGTTAGCATTGTTTTTACGTCTTAAATTAGCCCGCTCGATATATGCGTATAAAATAAAGAAAGAATTGAAACATATGATGAGAAAAGTATTCATACCAAACGGATTAGAACTGCATGAATGTTACCGAAAATCGATTGGTCAAGTATCGAAAACATGGCTTTACATGTTATTAAGGGTCGTATAAGGTGTATGAGTGTCGATGAAGCAAACGTAGATTGCTAGGATCGGGACAGATGAGGATCGGTGATCTCTGCCTACCACGGAATCAGGCGTGATGTTTATGTATCTATGTATGTATGTGTCGTGTTAAGTAACAATAAAGAAAAGATAGGGTAGGGTAGGTAGATAGATAAATGAGTAAAGAAATAACAGGACCGAATGTAACCAGGTATGTAGTCTGTAGCCGAGCTAGAGAATTGATTTTCCCCAACTTCGAGAGGGTGAGCATGCGCGGTCGTTTTCACTTTGACACATGCGCAATAGAAACGTACAGTGTGATTGTCACCCACACAAGCACAAGTCACTGGAAAAGTCTATTGAAATTTGGACCTAAGACACAGGGGTTAGGGTTGATTTTGTAACGGTAGGTTTTGGCAGATGTTATTTATAGATAATACGAGGCTTAATATCAGGAGTTGGCAGTCGCCATCTTTGGCAGTAATCGGAAAACCCTGTATAAAGGTTTCCATCAACATTTCGTTTTGCTGCGCTCTGTTTTAAAGGATTTTAGCCAAATAATCAACTTTGATGTATATTTAACTTGTTTTCTAAGGTTTTGCGTACTCGGACTGAGGGAGTTTACGGTTAATTGCCATATACGTGGTGGACTAAAAATAGATTTTCGCTTGACATATTGTTCAGGAGAGCTCAGGACTTCATTCATAAAATTCGATTCAAGTTACCAGTGATCGTGCTTAGTTTGTTTCAAGTGACGAGGGATTTAAAGCAATAAAATGTAAGTTAATATTTGTTACTTATTACTCCTAAATATTTCCTGACTCTATAAGTACTTAGTTAATTATTTGAACTTTTAAGTAAAGCTTCAAACATGTATTCCATTTCTTTTCTATAAATAAACTAATAGCATACATCATTACATATCCATAAAAGGTTCGTAATTATTATGGATATCGTCTTACCAAATTGAGAAATGTATTATTGATTGGCTAAGTCAAGAAGTGCGTTTGGGTATTCTGAAGGTTAAAGTTTATTAGGTTACAGTAGAATTTAGAATATAAAGAATACTTGGTTGAAACAAGTATATATACTTTTAATGAAATATATTATTAAAGTTCTTATTTAATTAAAGCACTATCTACGGTGAAGGAAAAAATCGTGAGGATACCTAGCTATCCCTTGGAATAAGTAATATTAGTCAGTGCTTGTAAATGGTGACAGGATTTACCACCTGTCTCGTTAAGTAATAAAAATCGGGTAAGGACGTTGGTTCAATGTGGCCATAGAATTACTAACTCTGCGATTATATACACACTAAATTCTATTAGTAACTTTTTATTCATTGCTAAGGTGGAACAAAAACCTCAGACTGATAGTCGATAGTCAAAATCTAGAATGATCACAATGTCAGGGAACAGTCTAAGGTTAATATCCCTTTATATCTCAACATATTAATATAATATTTTAAACACTCTCCACACGATATCTCTACATTAAAGTGAAATTATAAGGCGGGGATATAAATTGTTTGAAAGAAAATTTTATTTTAGATCCAAAATGTCGGGTTTGACAACCCCCAATTTATTGTTATAAACATTAAACATGCAATGTGGGTGGTAACTCAAACCTTTAAGTTCATCAAAAAAGTTAAGTGTTTGTATTTCATGACGCTCAGGGTTGTGTAAAGGATTTGTATTGATTAAGGCGCAAGTACAGTTTAACAAAAGTTTATTGTATTAAAATATATGCAAAAACGGTATGCAACACTTTCACAACTATTATGCCTTGGGGGTAGTTAGAGATTCGCGTAAATTACGTTTTCTTTAATACGTGCCTCAATTTTTAAGTTGATGTTAATGGACATCAAGTCACATTTCAACATTAAAATCGGATAGCTCAAGATCTGATCTCGAGTTTATATAATATACATCCATTTATTAACAGAAGTGTGGATACGAATGTTTTATCGATATAGCATAAACGACATCGATAAATTTGCAAAATAGTCCGAGGATATATTTATATTTCCTATGTTCTACCCATTTCGAAAGAGGTTAGGGGTTGTGAATGTACTACAAATATGTACACTAATGTGTCTTGAAATAAGTATATACAGAATTGAATTTGAATACTACGTGTCTCTTGCTTATTTCTGCACGTTGTCACGCAAGGATCGTAAACTACAATACCAGCCAAAAGAGGGGTAACTCAATGTTCCAATGAATTACTTCTCATGACATTTTCATTTTCATGCATTTTCTTAACATCTATGTACATAAAAGTAGTTTCGAAATAAATATATATTTCTGGTTGATATCCAAATATAATATTATTTTCGTTTATATCTCAGAAGAGTACAGGACACCGTAATTTATTGTCATTCTTAAATCATCCTTTATCCTTATATATTTATTTTTTATATCGGTTGTTTAAATTCAACTATTGTAATACCTAAAATTCTATAACTACTGCAAAATTCGAGTATGTTTTTCAAACAAAGAACACATAATGTAGAAGAAGTTAAATAAAATTAACGTTTTGCATATTATGCTTGCCAAAATATGAGCATTTTAAGGTAATAAAAGGGTATTACTAACAACCGTAGTAAACGGAACTTCCTTTTTCTCCTTACTATAAATTCTCATTCCTCAATAATATAATCTAGCCATAGTGACAGCATCAAACCAATTAAAATGTCATAAAAGAATAAGTGTATTAGCTGTCCTAACGAAGCAAAAGCAATTTCTTAGCAAAACACCACTATAAAGACACTCGATAGACTTACTAAGCAAACAAGTTGACATATAAACAAACTAATTTACCCGAGTAACGAGTTATATTGATTCTAGAAACTTGCACTCAAGCAAACGTTTCAAAGGATTAAATAATCACGGGTATATTGGCGCAACTTCTAACTAACGAGAAAATTACTATAATAAAAACAGTAAACAAAACATATATGCAGCTCAAACAGACTCCTAATGCATCAAATGATATTATTCTAAGAATACTTCAAATTAGTATACATCAGAAAGATTTGACTGTCTTACTGCAAGAAATTCAAGTGGTTTAAATGAATGATTGACAATTAACACCACCGAATTTAAATTGCTAGCGTTAAGTGTTAACGAAAATGCACAAATTCGTAAAACTATGTACACCAAAATAATAGTAATAACAGTCCCAGCCCAAACCTAAGTTTTGCTATGCATTCGTAAATTTTGTGTACTTTTCAGACCTTTTAATGTATAATAAATTATTTATCCTTTTTCTGTTAGTACACATCCATCATAACAATGGAAAATAAACTGTTTATGTAATAATAAACTTTTCGTTATTATTATTGTTTGTGGTGGTTGGTTACTGTCAAAGCTGGGTTTGATTAAAAATTTAATAGCACAATTGAATGTATCCTTGATTTCCCTCAGGCTAGTGCGTTAATTTTGCGGAATAGTGTTGCTATGATATCTCTAGGGAGTTAGTGGCACTAATATGAGGTTTTACACTAACGAGATAGACATTGCAACCATTTCATTAACAATTAGTATTCCTCGTACAAACAAAGTTTTTTTTTATTATTGCATGGATACTCTTCATGAGCGTAAACATAATAATAGTCCCCGACTATTATACATCTGTATTCAGCCCACTTAAATTTAATATAAGGATATAAGAGTAGGTTTTGATTTACCACCTTTCGTATCCTAGAAAGATTAGTGAAGTGTAGAGTGAAGAAGAAAGCCCACGTTTTTGATATCACATGTATCAGCGGTAATTGCCACCAAAAACAATAAACATAATAATCAATTTATGTATTTTATACTTTATTTAATTTTATACAGAAATATACCATTCACTTTTTGCTAATTTTTTGGATCATGATGAGAGAAATTTAACCAGAACTGGCAAAACATGGCTTAGAAAGAAAACATTAATTTGCATTAGGTCTACCAATTTACAGCATTACTACTCGTAGTTCAATTGAGAATTAAGAGGAAGATTATACAATCTACTGACAATGTAATGCTATATAATATATATTACAAAAAGTAGAATGAGTCCCCACGATGCTCTTAGTCCCCAGATTATAGGCGCCTCATTAAGTATGCAACGAAAACGCTGTGGATCCAACGAAGTTATACCCTTCATTCAAAGCCTAGATTGGTAGCGTTGGGTGCAAGGGAAGTTTAAGTGTCTCGTGTAGTAACTTAGTCATTGATTTCATATATTTTATGTTTACAAAGGTACGAATAAGTGACACTTGAAATAAAATTTATAAATTGAAACTATTAACACAAATCAAGACAAAAAAAATAAAATATATTGATTTAATAATATCATCGTTAAGACCAATGAAGATCATTATGTAGTTTAAAAAGATAGCGCTTAAAATACCTAGGGATCAGCTTGTTGTCATAAAAAATATATACTTGTTTGTTAGAAAGGCCGCTTACTAGCTAATATCAATACCAAAACATGACAAATGATATTTTCAATGTTTTAATGTATCGTAGGTCCTGTTCGATCGAAAGCGATCAAAGGGCGTGAATGTGTATGCACGCAGGTAGGCAAACGCAGTCATCATAATAATTATGACACATGACAAGCAAAGAAAATGATCAAAAATTTACATACCAAATATACCTAATCGAAGTCTTATGTATTAAATATACTCATAATGCAACATACATACGTAAACATAATAATGACCGTGATGGCTTGCTCGTTTTCCAGGGCAGCAGAAGGCGGTCTAGCACCTACGAACGGCGATGGAGACATGCCAGTGGGAGGTCCCAAGACTCCCCAACAAATCGCTGCGCAACGGAGGCTGCAGCAGACCCAGGCGCAAGTTGACGAGGTTAGTAAGATAGAACTTAGGTCATATATACATAGAGAGGAAGGAAGGAAGAAAGAATATATGTTATAGAGAGCATGTTACCTGGTAAGGAATCTGGACATACTACGAGTATGTAGATGACTCTATTTAGTTTACAGATAGCTTAGAGAAAATATGGCTTATGAAATGGCTTAAAAAAACACATATGGTATCATGAAATCCTTGTGAAAGTTTAGTAGTTGAGTGATGACGGATTTTACATAATTATATATTTCTTTAAAAACTTTAGTAATTGTATATGTATTTGGCTCCTACAACACTCATTCAAACGCAATATATAACTTCTAGTTTGTGTCATAATTGCATAAAAAATAGTTCTAACTCACTAAGTTATATGTTTTAAGATTGAATGAAAACCACAACACTAATATTATGTCGGCACCGCTAAACGACAACATAGTAGTAAATTACTTTTATTAGCTAATAAAGAATACATGCAATAATGGTAACAATTGAAATATTTTACAGGCTATATAGTATATTATATAACAAATAATATTGTTATAAAATAAACGTTAATTACGTACAAATTTACAACAACAATCATTATAAAAAAGTTTTTTTATTTCGGACTTTTCATACAATATTTGTTAGTGACTTATATGCTACGTTAAAAACACAAGATTACTTGATAACATTCCAGTTTACCTATAGACACACGTACACATTGATATAATCCTGACACACCAGGTCTTGAAAATTAGGCAATCTAGTCCTTATAACTTATCAAATTCAGAATACTGAATCGTAATACGAAAATCCGGTCTGTCCCAGTTAGTTACATTGGAGTTACTAGGCTATCCCAGGGATCTAGGGATTACTGTAATGCCTATTCTTTTCCAGGTCGTTGACATCATGAAGACAAACGTGGAGAAAGTGCTGGAACGTGATCAAAAGCTTTCGGAGCTCGATGACAGAGCGGGTAAGGGACTGGCTTAGATTACGATTTACCCTCACAAGTGACTCTCAGAGAATCAGTGTATTGACATAGATAGATATTATTTCGAGTTATTACCTTCATGGAAATATTATTTAATATACATAATTATAATGAATATTGGATACAATACATTTCCTTACATCGAAAAAACCTAGAATAATTAACATTTGTTATTTACATTAAATAAATCAAATTTGGCAACAATCGTTACCTAAAAAAATATATAGATTATGGGATATTAAAGTAGGTTAAGGAGATTCCGTCATACTACAAATGGTTTTGGTTGTAAAAGTCTTCGAGATCACTGTACAAAAACTTATTTACTTTTGGAGTTTCATTGTATAAACATCGTAGCTTATGCTACGTATTAACTCGTACATAGGTTTGTTAAATTTGAATAGTATATTCCTTTCGAAGTGGACAGACCCATTCAGACACAATATCTCTTTATAAAACTTTGGCATAAGTAATGAAGTTGTAATAGTATAATATATATATATAATGTTGTCACCAAAAATGTATTTGTACGTACTTTAAATGTAAATAAATGTTTAATAAATTCTCGTAGTTACAGTAACAATATCCATTAGTGTATTACAAATTAGGTAAACAGTTATAAAAGGAAACGTAATAACTTATAAGAAAATTAATTCTCTTTGCGTATTCATTTTCAGATGCTCTACAACAGGGTGCATCACAATTTGAGCAACAGGCTGGCAAGCTGAAAAGTAAATTCTGGCTTCAGAATCTTAAAGTGAGTGTTTTATTTTAAACTAGCGACCCGCTCCGGCTTCGCACTGCTGACTATTTAATGGATGTTATCATACATATAAACCTTCCTCTTTAATCACTCTATCTATTAAAAAACTCATCAAAATCCGTTGCGTAGTTTCAAAGATTTAAGAATACAAATACTTTGTTTTATACTATGTAGTGATTGGTTTAGTAAGCCAAATTATTCGTTTATAAATTTATGTATTCTTTATTGCCCACACACTATATTTACACATGAACAAAGGCAGACAAATTGTACAATAGGCCTACTTGTCCCGTTTAGGGATTACCTCCAGCAGACCGTAGAGAGAGATAAGCGAGGCAAGGACTGCTGAAAATTGTAATTCATTAAGTTAGTGATTTTTTATTATTTAATATTCATGAAATATTGTCGAAATAATAATTATTCCTTTTCGGTATACTTTACATAGAAAATTAATTACTTTTGCATAATCAAATCACATACGTAAGCGCTCTCTACTTAAAAGTTTCTAATAAAGTTCAAATACATTTATTATTTTACATAGACACATACAATAATTATTCTGAATTTCCAACCAATCTTTAACATTTCATACGATGTTTTATCTCAATATGTATTGATACCTTTAAAATATTCCTCATAATGTTTTCATGTCATAATTTAGTGTTTAGTAATTCATATCTTCGTTTCTTTTCCAGATGATGATCATCGCAGCCCTGATCGGAATCATTCTTCTGGCTCTAATCATCGGTACGTATCACCTCCCCAACCGAGCATCACCAGTAGTGATCATTGTGCTAGACTAATAGATTTCATTTGATTTTAATATTTACAGCCAACTTTGTGTGAACAAGTTATCGGTAACCGCAGATTCGTTAGAAGTTTATATATATAGATTGTTTATTTGTTTCTATTAAAATAATGGTTCGGCTAGAGCCTGCTCTGGTAAGTGGGTCACGTGCCTTTAATATCTGCAATCAATGTTGTGGCCTTTCAACTGTTTTGTATCTGATCTCTATGTTGGTTCCTCCTTGGCTTAGACTCTTCGGTGCGTTTGTCTACAGCACACTTGTCGTGTGTTCGACGTGTTTTTTGAACTTCTGCTATGTACCCCGACCGTGCTTAAACACAAGTTGATCTGTTCTCAACTTTTAACCAAAGATGGCGTTGCTTTACCCTTTCTGTTTTATCATCGCTTCTGTTGTTCTGTGCAGCTCATTTCACCATGATAATCTGTGTCTTACATATATACGATAACCATTTTAAAGTTTCCAGTACCGGACTTGTTAAATATATACTTCTTGTTGCAAACTGACTTATAGATTTTAATTTGATTCTTACTTTCAAAACCAAGATGTACAAAATCTTTATTTTACTAATAAGTAGAGACTTGAATTGCAATGAACTACTTAAAATTATTTTCAATTTTAATCGTTTCCCTATTTCAAAATTATGTAGCTCTTGACATTTATGCGTCTGTGAATTGATGAACGTATAACTAAATCTTGACTGGTTTTCAGGTCTGTAAAGAATGAAATGGATTATATACCATGGTAAGTCATAGCAAACAACAAAACAATTTCACCACTATTAACCCTTGCGAACTACTACAAATTAAACTATTAATTTCTAAAACAGCAAAGTTTATGATAGCCAGATAGCAAGCACCTATCAGGACAGGGTGATAAACCGTGTCGCTCTCTGCAAGCACTTATTATAACCTATTTAGTAGGTATAGTTACAATTCCTCGTAAAACAGCTGTATTTCTAAAACGTACATAAAAACAATGCAGCAACTAATTTGTTGTGGTACGTGCTATAGTATCGGCTAAACTTCCAGGCACGCAATGCCATTGCAGGATCCTTAATCCGCTAATGCTTTTTGCAAAATATTAGACCAGTAATAGTGTGAAGTTGGTTGGTAGGTTGGCATAAGTGGCAAATTTGACACTTTTGCTGATTTCAGAGTCGAAAATTACACTTTTGGACATCTACTACCAACTTCACACTATTACTGATCTGATATTGAACTGCGTTTGATCTAAAACGCATTGGCGGACTAAGGCCGCTGATTGCGTACTCGCTCACACTTAGGAGACCGTGGTGATATATCATGTATTGGTGACGCTAGCTCTTAGTCTAGCGGATATTATAATGGGATTTCATTCGCCTCCGTAATTATTACTTAGCTTTTTAGTTGCTGTAATTAAAATAAAATGATGTCTTTTTTACAGGAATACGTACTTCGAGACAGTTCCCGAAGCAGTAGAGATATATTACAACAAGACACATCATAGACGAATTTTACAGAAAATAACCTAATTATTGTACAACTAATAAACATATTAAAATATCTGTTAATTGAAGGAAAATTTTAAAACCTTTTCAAATATTACTTCAGACAATCTTGTTATGTGGGCTCTTACATTGAAATATCAATGAATTCGATAGCTTAAAGGTAAAATGGAAGCAGTGAAAAAGAGATAGAGTTTTTAAAGTAACTTTTAAATTTTGACTAAAATGGTTTGGATGAATGGAGGAAATGCTTTACAACCATTCCTATTAAGTTAGAACCTGTGTAACAAGTTTGTTATTACTAACCAGCAATGAAATAGAAAAAGAGGAGGCATAGGTAACTTCTCCCTTATATCCGTAAGATTTAGATTCATGTACAAAAGTTACATAGTGTTAAACATTGGAAGTACACTTTAAGTAACTACTTTTGTTTATCAACTTTGTAAAAATTTACCTAATATTTCTGCTTGTACACTAGTCAGCGTATAATATTTGTTGAATGTGTTAAAATATTATTCGATTAATTAATAAAATTGATGTTTAAAAGTTCTAGAACACTTAAACCGTTGAATTTTGATAGATATTTGAAAGGTAAACAAATATCGCAATAGCATAGTATTAAATGATTGTTGAGTATAGAGATTCGGCTTGGTATAAAAATTTGAAGTCGCGTTCCATATTTTTAGAAAATAAACTATTTATATAATTTTATTTCGTAAACTTGTACCAATTTATTAAAAATATTTCAGAATAACATATAGAGAAGTCATATCCGTGAAGATTGTGTTCTAAGAATAAAAGAAAACAGTAAATTTTGATCTATTCCAATTTATTTTGGACCTGTTTATAAATATAGAAATTTTTAACAGTTATTTTTCTAGGTTACCTTCACACCTGTTAACGTATGAAAATTTAAAAATATTGTAAGAGCATTGTTTGAAACGCATCTGTATAATTTTAGTAAATATTAAATAATATCTATTTAATAAAGAGCCTTAACGAACGAATGTATGTAGGTAAAATAATATTATTATGATTTTATGCAACAATGTGATCCAAAAAAACATTATTATCTTTTTTACTATGACTCATCGTCGAGATTAATTTCTTCTACGTCATAGTGTATTATAATATTTAATTACTTAGTAACGGAACCTGTTCATTTTTCATTCACTGTAAGGTATGAAAATCACACCAAACTCAAGGCTACCATAGACGAAATGTTATTTCTCGTAAACGTAGTTGCTAGGGATATTTTCGTCCTTTATATACCATTTCGATCAATTTCCTCAATATCTTTATCATGAATTTATTTAAATAGAATATATATCTTTCTATAAATCTGAATATATATAAAAATGATAAATAACGCAATAATTCATGAATCGATTCATTCGTATTATGAGTTTATTTTGGTAACTAAATATTTGGCATAATATCTAGTTATTCCATCTCTATTAAATTGTATTTTGGAAACTGATCGAAATCTACATCTGTGGTAATGACATTGTTACATAAATCATTTAGTTATTTACGCCTATACAGTTATAAAATGTTTTGTAGATTGTTTTACACAAGATTTCGAGTATTCGTTAAATGTAACTTTTGAAAACGAATAACGATTTAGTCTACACTCGGGAAGTAGGTGCATTACATTAGTTGAAGTATTATGTTAAAGTAAATATGCGTGTTTCATCTACAATAATAATATAGAAGTTGTATAATTAATACATAGTATCTATATGTAATGTATGGCTTAAAATTAAATAAATAATACCCAATATTAATTCTCTTTTATTAGAAAATGACCACCAAATTGAGGAAGAGCCCTATATAACATCCTTGAAAACCGAACAGCCATGAGATCTCTCACTATCTTTAACTCATTGGATCCTCTCAAATGCCTTATTATCTACACCAAAATGCTTGAACTTCATGAATAGACTTTCATATATAACACAGTCGAACGCCTTAAAGAGATCACAAAAAACGTCAACGGCGTCATTTGTCCCTCACCTTACATTATACTTTACGATATCAACACCAACATTTGTTGTTACACTTGACGACCTCCGTGGCGCGATCGGTAAGCCGCCGGAACGCTAATCGTGAGGTCCCGGGTTTGATTCCTGGTGGTGGCAGAGTTAAGAACTACGCTTTTCTACTGCTTTCCAGTCAGGTCGTTGATTATATGCTATATATGTATTTATCTATGTATATATTTCTTAAATATACGTTGACTAGTACCCTTAACACAAGTCTTAAATGAACTTACCAAGGGGCTAGTTCAATTGGTGTAATAATGTCCAAATATTATTATTATTGTTGTTGATTGAACCTTTGAGAAGCAAAATGCTAGTGTTTTAAATACAAAAAGAGAACAAGTACATAATTTTTTTTTAATACTTTACTTAATGTTGATACAATTGAAATTCGAGAATGTACAATAATTTCTTTTCGCACCAATTGATATTGCAATTTAAGAGAACTGGTTTCTGAATATGTTGTTATTATGTGTTACATATATAATGTATAATAGTAAAAAATGGTTCCAACATTGACTTATGGTGGCGAAAGTTGGGTATGGCAAAAGAAGCATGAAAGTAGATCAAATGTGGTCACTGCGAAGCATGTTATGAGTGACATTGAATGATAGAATTAAAAATAGTGTGATAAAGGAAGGTTGCGGTTTAAAAGAAGATGTAGTGACTAAGACTGAAAAGAGCATGCTTCGATGGTCAAGGACAAATGGGGATCCGTGATCTCTGTCTACCCCTCAATCAGGCGTGATGTGTATGTAAGAATGTACAAAATCCGAGTAAGTTAAATAGCAATTATCTAAATTGTAATGTAAATTCTCATGCTCAATATGGAACCTGAACTCAAAATATTTGAACCCTTTATCCTAATACCCTACACTGTGCCAATAAAGCTTCATCATTATAATAGTGTAAGGGTTCATTGCATGACGTAATGAATTCGTCCGCAATATCAGAGATGATGACGCATACCATCAATTGCTGGGCAAGGGATACATTTTTGTAATACTTTGGACTTAGGTATTTATTTTGTGTTTCATATAAGAACAGCGTTGCACCTGTTGTAAAATTGGTTTTTGTCTACCACTAAACACATTTAAAATATGCAATTTATGTTATCAGTAAAAAATCATGCTTTTTGACAAACTGCACAAACATATTGATGACTTTTCAAGTAAAAATGATGTATCCTTGATTCTAGTGTATATCTCTCACCATCACATATGAATTGAATTGATATACTGATAGTAAACATAAAATTGAATTGATTTGAATTCTTGTTTATATTTTATAAACGTAGCAAGCAGATTTTAATCACAGAAACTTGTGCTAATTACATATAATTTAACTATCAGAATTTAATAAATGCTCAATATTAATTGCAGTAATTTTAATAATATTAGTTAACAATTTATAAATACAGTAATGATAAAAGTATTAACTTGAAACTAACCTGTAAGTTATAGAAATTTAATTAATTTTGAGTACCTGTATTATTTAGTTATTATTGTTTGAATAAAGTATAAGTTGTATAACTATTTACTTAGTATGCGGTTCAAGAATTTCATAACATTTTTTTTCTTTTCAGTAACTAACCAATATGATAGAATTGCCACGAATTACTAGGGCTCTCCGCGCCCATACTCAATTAGATAAGCCTCGATGCTTGAAGCCGACACCATCACAGTCCAATAATGCAGTGAAATCAAGAAAATTGCAAAAGTAAGTTGTTTTAAATATTTAGGTTTGGTATCTTCTCGTCTAAATTGCAGTTTGTTGATTCATGCACATTATTAAACCTTTTTTGTTACCTCGAATATGACAATGCATCAGATGGTCTAGCAAAGGTAATAAATATAATAATTTCCAAATTAGTGTATTCCAATTGCTACGCCATATTTTCTTCCCATGTTATAAACTTTTCAAATATATTTTAATAAAAGTTTTTCATAGTTTCTTATACATAAATAATAATATACCTAATATAAATTTATGTTTCAGATACAAATCTTTCGCTGACATAGTCAACTACATCAAAAAGCATGAGTCTAACCAAACAGAGCTATTGAAGCTTACTCATGATTTGAAAGAAGCTGCCAAAACGCTTGCTGGGGAGGATCAATCAGATGATATTGTAGAAGATGCAGCTGTATTGTGTCTGCGCATGTTTATAGATGAGGTCAGTCAATATATAGTTTTGTTATGTTTTTTCTTATTGGTCGCTTAAATATTGTAAAGGTAGTGTAAATATATGATTGGAGTTGACCATTGTCAACTCCAATCTTATATTTACTAAGGAAGTTCAGACATAATAAGTGAATCCTAGTTATTTATAAAAGAAGTATATTTATAAAGCAGTATAATTTAACAAACATTATCTCTTATGGTGAGTTGAAACTTTGCATTCCCAAATTGTGGTGTTTGTAATCATATGGCCACCTCAGACTCATATTCAATTGTATGTTATCATCCCTTCATAATAGTAGTATTTATTTTCCAGGATATGGTGATGCTTCGGCATCTCACACAGTTGAAGCAACTGTTTGGTGCAGTCACATCAGCAACAGCAAACAAAATATGTGCTGTAAGTGTTCAATCTAAATACATTTAAGTTATATCAATGTTATACAAATCTTTATCATCAAATATCTACATACTATACCTACGGTTATATAATTCACTTTGCAGTACGTATTGTATGTATGTAAGTTATGTCAAGAATTTATAACAACAATTGTACACACTTATGCAGCAATCTTGCCATATTATATAGTAATGAAAAGACAAGAGAATTATCCAAATATTTTAACATTACTGGTTTTCTTATTAGGTAATGCAATTGTATTATTATTTACTAACAAATATGAAATCCTAATTATTTTTAGTATTAGTAATAAGAGAGCTTTAATTCAACTTTCAGATAGTAACAAATATATCAGAGCAAATATCAGAAGAAACTAGACAATTTATTAGAGAAGAACTAATTGAAGAAAAAGAAAATGTTAAATTATGGGGCAATCATATTGTATGCAATTATGTACCTTATCGCCCAAACAAAAAGGATCTTTGTCCCTTGATAACAAAGCCAGTTAGAAGCAACATTGTATCTGACTTTTCATTGAAATATGAAGAGAGGTCTGTACCAAAGCAGTCTGTAAGCCAAGTAAGGAGTACGCATGTTGAGGAACCTAAGGTAATATACATGTGTTACCAATGTATGATGAAAATATTTGTATCTAATGCCTGATTTATAATTAGTTTATTAGGAAAATGCTGCTTTAAAATCAAGGTTATTAATAAAAATAATATCAATGAAGTTTTCATATGAACTGTTATGTAATCAAAATTGTAACTAGGTTGTATATAAGTTTCATTTAAATTGTAACAGCTGACAACTCATAATATTAAGTTCTACATTCAGACATAAATGGATTGTGTTTACCTTACAGTTCGGCAAAAGCTGGTTAGAAAGGAAAATGAAAGAGTACTACGAAAACTCTACCGGCATAGCAATGACAGACATCTTACAATCCGTAGTGACAATGATCAACTCACCAAGATCAAATGATGAGATACAAAACGAACTTTTTGAGTTACTCGGCTTTGATAAGTTTGAGTTTATTCAAGAGTTGCTAGAACACAGAGCTGGGATTGTGAGTAGTATGAAAGCGGGACCCACTGTTAGTGAAGGTAAGTTAGCTATATACTTACGGCTTTCAATCCTTTTTAGGGTGAACACAACCTTGGGAATCCATCCAAAAATATATGTTTCTGGTCAGCATTGAAATTTTTGAAATGCTTATAAAGTTTTCTATATTTCAAGGCTACAGACACACGAAGCGGTTTTCACCCGCGCCCGCCGTGGTGGCGGGATAGAGTTTTATTTTCAAAACTCACGAGACTGCAGTTTTTTGCGGTTACGCAGCCGTCGCGGCGGAAACCACAAACAATCGCACACGTTTTGGGCGTAAAACGCGTCGTGAAAAGTGCTTTCATTCTTTACATAAATACCGTACTGTACAAAGGCTGCGAGCCAGCCACCGCGGCGGGCGCGCGTATAAACCGCTTCGTGAGTCCTTCCCCTAAGACTTGCAGTAAATATTATTTTATGTGTGCCTATACTATCACATAATTTTGATATGAGAATTCAGCGATTACTTTATTTTACGCTTTCACGACCATTAAGCCTTACGAAGTAGCCAGACGTTTATGTATCCACCTGTACAAGTGCATCTCTGTTTAAATAAACAGTTTCAGCGCAACCAAAGCAGCAACAAGAGACGATACCGCAGTACCTCTGCCAGGTATCGGTGCTGTCGGAGCACGAGAAGATGATGGCGAAACTGGCCCAGAAGGAAGGGAAGAAGAATAGGAGTCAGAGGAAGAACGAGGAAGTTGAAGAGGAAGAGGTTAATATAGCGCAGATGAGGGCTAGAAGGTATGTTTGGGAAACCTAGTGCTACCTTTACATAAAACTTTAAAGAAACATACATTTTAATTTTAATGAAATTAACTAATATTTTACACAACTCACTTAACGTTTTAAATGTAATCTTTTGCTGAAACAAAATTAAGGTTAACGTGTGTGAGTGAAGCAAAACAGATTACTGACGATAGTTCTACGTGGCGACCGATAGTCTTTACCTATCCGTTGAGGACGTAGAGGCGTGATTGTATGTATGTAATATTAGTCATTTACGCTATAATTCCTCACTAACATCATTAGGACACCAATAATAAAGATGACTTAAATATACTTTTTCTCATAGATAACATCTTTATCAAAAGATATAAATTATGTCTTATATGTTCTGTCCAGCCCAAATGATGTGAATTGACAAGAGTATATGTGAATCTATGTATAAATTGATACTCTTTTAGGATAGCAGAACTATCGAAGCAGCCAGTTCCATTCTCAACCAGTCAATCGTCAAGCAACAAAGATCCCATTTTGCAAAAGATGTCCTACTTTCAAAGCAAAGTGCAGTATCCGAATGTGTTCGATTCGTCAATCAATTCCAAGAATGCAGCTGGTAAGTCGGTTTACAACAGTCGTCTATGGTTTGTCAACAAAGTCAGCAGCTCAGTGAAAGTTGAAAATACAAATAATTATTTTCGGCAGAATATTTAGTCATTGTGATGCCAAACTGGCTTTTTACCCAATTAAAGGCGTGAATGGAATTACGATACAATAACCAACAAACACTTACACGACCATTAATGCAATAATTTTTATTTATCAGGTTTCATTTCCGGTGTGAAGTTAGTGTTGCCAGAAAACGCGAAAAGAAAGGAGTTCAAAGACTACGAAGAGGTTTTAATACCGAAGAACGACCCGCCTCCTTTGGAGATCGGGAACAAACGTGTGCCTGTAGCTGAATTGGACGAGGTACGTATATGTATCTAAACTATATTCGTGGTAAGAAAATAATGATTCGTAGTCACTCAGCTTAACCACGCCCCTTGACCAATTAGATTATTGGTTTTCGGTCATTGGCCAATGTGACTTGTTTTCTCATTAGCTTACGTCTCATTGGTTAAAATGTTAGTTAAGGTTGCTATTATAATATCTGTACATGTTTATTCTTTTTTATATATCATATGTCACAAACAAAATATGTACAATCAGTGTATCATTAATCTATTACGTGCAGAATAATTGTAATACTTTTAAGAGTAATCAGAGGTTGATTGACCAATGTTAACTAATCTTGATTAGGCATCGTTAGTTATGTTCTAATCCGAATCATGAACTTTAATAATATCACGTTGAAACTATCGCTTTCATGCCTCTACGACAGTTACTAAGACATTTATTATGACAGTTACCAACACATTTATTTATTTATCTTACAGATCGGCCAAATGGCCTTCGAAAAGATCAAGGAGCTAAATCGCATACAGTCAGTGGTATTCAAAACGGCCTACCATACGAATGAGAACCTGTTGATCTGTGCCCCGACTGGTGCGGGCAAAACTAATATAGCATTGCTCACTGTGGTGCACCAGATTAAACAACATATAGAGAATAGTGTCATTATGAAGGATAAGTTTAAGGTAAGGTTTTCTTTACAGAGAAATTGTAAGAATGAATTTATTTAATGTGGGCTTCGAATAATGACCCATACCTAACATGCCTTCGAAATTTCGGAGATGGGCATTCAAGCGTCTGACTACCCCGCCATAGTAAAAAAGGGAGTGTGTTACACAGGTCGTGAAGCGTATGTATGTATGTATAAATTGTAAGACAGTTATCGTACAAAGATAAATGTGTATACACACGTTCGGTGAACCTTACATGCACAATGTTTTAAAGTTTAGTTGTATGGCTTGAGATAATTGTGAAATACTGGAAATAGGAATAGTTAGTGCTTGTAAATGGCGACATGGCTTAACACCTGTCACATTGAGTACTAACTATCTGGTCAACACGAGGTGGCCATAGAATTACTACCATCGCAATTGCGATTTTCGGAGATGGACACCTGAACCTCTGACTACCCCGCAAGGGGTTAATGGTCTACGTTTGTATTTGTCTTTGAAAATCCGTTAGCATTACCATTTCATTAGTATAAAACAGGAATAGCTGCCCTAAGTCCAAATTTTATATCTTATTCATAAGTCAACTAAATCGGGGAAGAACAACAAACTTACTTATAGAGATTACTTATAAACAAAAATAAAGATACCTTCAAACAACTTTCATCTTTTAGATAATCTACATAGCGCCAATGAAAGCCTTGGCCTCAGAAATGACAGCCAGCTTCGGTAAACGGCTCCAAGGATTAGGTATAGTGGTTAGAGAACTGACTGGTGATATGAAACTGACCAAGACTGAAGTGATGCAAACGCAAATGATTGTCACTACACCTGAGAAGTGGGATGTTGTTACTAGGAAGGGAGCAAGTGAGTTTATAATATGTTTATACTAAGTTAACGTTCTTATATGCCTGTCATTATGTCCACCCTAATATAACATTCGAATGTAGGCTAATATCATTTTATCAAAACTAATATCTATAAATATAGTTTTAAGAGATTCGCGATTTATACTCATGATTAATAATTAATTAACGGGACTTAAGTCTGCCCGTGACCATGGCTACTGCAAAGTAGCCGAAACGTCGGGTTAATAAAAGGTAATTTTATTATATATATACTTACGCGATAAGTCCCGTTAATTAATTATTAATCATAATATCTATAAAGATTGTGATTGCATCAACTAATAGATTCCATTTTCTCCCTTCAGATACAATTCTTTAGTCGCTTCGTTTGACATGGTGTAATTGTTAAAAAGTTAATTGTCCATATTTTTACCTTCTATCTATATCCTAGACTTGATGGGGAAACTTATAGCGTATATTAAGCGATGCGAATGCAGCGATCAACGAACGAATTAAATCTCCAATGGCAGATATAATAAATCTTCTAGCACCTTTGCGTGACAATAGATTATGACGAGATTTCTCTAGTCTATGTTGACATTTATATGTTCCTAAACAGCCAACACACAGCCACAATAATGGATAGGATTTACTATAGCGCCTCTTGGCTTCAAAGACAGCTAGAAGGCAAAATTATTACTATTGCTATTCAAAGCTAAGCTAAGGCTATTTCAAATTATTACTATTGAAAATTTTTGACTATTTTCTTTCTCAGGTGATACAGCATTAGCCTCAATAGTAAAACTCCTGATAATAGACGAAGTACATCTGTTGCATGGTGACAGAGGGCCTATAGTGGAAGCCATAGTGGCGAGGACCCTAAGACAGGTGGAGAGCACTCAGAACATGATCAGGATAGTGGGGTTGTCAGCCACTCTGCCCAATTATTTGGATGTTGCCAGGTAAAAAAATAATTTAATATCTATATAAATATACATTGACGTCCTTTAATTCCTCACGGGGTAGTGGTGGTTTCCTATCGTCACTTTTTACCATAGTTATTGAAGATGTGATGTCATAATGGAATATTGGTGACAGCTTCCTAGTCCATCGCCTAATAGATTCAATTTACTCCTAGTATCTTAGACACCGACTACTACATGCCGGTAAAAACAGGCGCTAGTTAGCATTCTTTTTACGTCCGAGCTAGCACGGGGCTAATTATATGTGAAAGAAAGAAAACTAGTTTATTCACTGCATATTGCAATTTACATTACAACACAATACAAACATTTCAATAAGGATATGTAAGGATTATAATTAATGTAGTACTAGTTAAAGTTTTGAGTATTCGTCTAGGTAACTGCCAAAAAATCACTTACTTACTTTAAGTAATTGATTTTTTGGCTACATCGAACCTTGAAGGATTACCAGATTATTAGCACTGACTGTGACAAGATGAAATTTTGTTATAGATTCCTCCGTGTGAATCCCCAAATTGGACTGTTCTTCTTCGATTCGAGATTCCGTCCTGTTCCCTTAGAGCAAGTGTTCGTTGGTGTGAAAGAGACAGGCAGTGGTGGCGGAGCTCATCTTCGATTGGTGAGTTAGTGATAGATGTAATGTGTATCGTTATTTAATGTTCCATATTATAAATGATTTTTGTATACATACTTATATCAACTGTTTATACATTTTTACATAGTGCTTTAATTTTTTAAATTATGTGTTCAACTCCTCTTAATCTTAAAAGAAATGCCCCTTTTCACTGTAATGACAAAACACTGCTTGCCGTAGAATATACCTAAAGCACTATGAGAAATTGAAATGTATCATTGGATGGGGTAACATTCTATCAATTTTCCATATCAATACTATCACGACAATCATTCTAAAAGTAAATATCGCGAAATTGCGTGACAGGGATTGAAGGACATAAATAATAATTCACATATTCCAGATGCAAACAATGAACGAAATATGCTACGATAAAACAGCAGAAATGGTCCAAAAAGGTCACCAAGTAATGGTATTTGTACACGCGCGGAACGCCACGCATCAAACAGCGCTAGTTTTGAAAGAGTTAGCGCAAAAGAAAGGGCATCTCAAACATTTTGAACCGGAAGACTCCGGAGAGTATTTCAAGGCTAAAAAGGCTATATCTAGCAGCCCGAATAAGGTTTTGGGTGAACTGTTTTCTAGTGGTTTCGCTTGTCATCATGCTGGCATGTTGAGGAGTGACAGGTGAGTTGTCGATGTGTTTTTTAGGAACTTTAATAGACTGAGACTTAAAATTACCAGATTTAGTAATCAGTCATCAGTAGGCGGTAATTAAAAGTCATTATTAAGCGATGCAATGGTAATCTTTTGAATAATCCACCTTATATTTCACTTATTTATGTTCTGAATATTCTTTAGAGTTCTATGTCACTCTTAGTTTTGTCCTCCCTTTGGGAGATAAAAGATGTGTGAGAGCGTGCATAGGCTAGTTTTGAACAAGTAAGCTAACTAACTACCGTGTCTTATTCAATAAAAAAAATATTTCAGAAATATGGTGGAAAGGTACTTTTCTGAAGGTTTTATAAAAGTGCTAGTCTGTACGTCCACATTGGCTTGGGGTGTAAATTTACCAGCTCATGCTGTAGTAATTAGGGTAAGTACATATTTGTAGTTTAAAATTTCAAGTATTTTATCCGGTATAAAGTAATATAATAAAGATTGTAAAGGCGTAAATTGAAGAATTGAACAAATAAATGTGAGGCATGAGAAATTTATTACATACTTTTTTAAACCGTAGAGTTGATGATTATGGATAAATTTATTTCCAAGCAACATTATATAATAAAATGTGTGTGTGTGTCTTAGTTCTAATAATCAGAGTTTTAACAAATTGATAAAGAATCATTCTTTATATGATAAAACGATTGCTGTTAAACATTTGTATGTTTTTTTTTACTAGTATAGAGAAACATTTAAAAACTTGTAACACCTTTTCAGGGCACAGAAATATACGACCAAAATCACGGTACGTTCGTGGATTTAAGTATACTGGATGTTCTGCAAATATTCGGTCGCGCCGGTCGACCGCAATTCGATACTTCGGGGACGGGTATCATAATAACCACCCATGATAAACTATCCCATTACTTGAGAAGCCTCACCAATCAGTTCCCGATTGAAAGTAACTTTATTAATTTGTTGGCTGATAACCTAAATGCTGAGGTAAAGTATGTTTATTTAATATTATTATGATATATTGAAAAATTATAACGTTAGGAGTTAGGGAGTATATGAGAAGATGTATGGATGTCAATGAAGCGAAAGTGGTCTGTCAGGATCGGGACAAATGGGGATCCGTGATCTCTGCCTACCCCTCTACAGAGAATCAAGCGTGATGTGTATGTATGTATGTATTATTAGAGTGAAAGGAAACGCATTTTTTCGTTACATACACATAATGTATTGTTTGGTACGGTGATATTCCGTGCCAACATTGTAATAACTACAATAATAATACTAAAGGTGATATAAAAATATCTAAAAGACCAGTACATGTAGTCTCAAAGGCTTAGAGGTTTAAGTACATATTATGTTTTTTGTACGTAATTGAATTAATTCTAATAATCTCATCCTTTTCATATAAAATTTTAGGTTTAAGCATCAAATCATATCTATTTTATACTTTATTCACAGGTGGCGTTAGGAACTGTGACTAACATAGATGAGGCAGTGGAATGGCTGAGTTACACTTACCTTTTCGTCAGGATGCGGATCAATCCACAGGTTAGTTTGCCGTACTTTCATAAGTCTATATTGTGGTCTATATGGATATGTAGTTTAAAATTTATTCATTGTATTATATAAAAAGCATGGTAATCATAATATCTAATTGTGATGTGTCGTAATTAATATTAAAATAATTCGAATAACAGGATATTGACTACAAGTATTTTAAACTACAACCAATTATTGTCTATGAATTCTATTGTATGTCATTGATGTGGATGTCTCAATAAAGATACTATTATTAACCACTAAAAATATGTGGTACCAAAATATCGTTCAAAATCACATTTCTTTATTTTCCCTCTATCAGGTCTATGGTCTGACGTACGGTGACGTTCAAGAGGACCCTACACTGGAGACTAAACGTCGAGAACTAATTACCTCAGCCGCCATGCAGTTAGACCGCACTCACATGATCAGGTACAACGAGAGGACTGGAGATTTAAATGCTACTGGTAAGTATACGTGAAGAACATATGTTATTGATTATTCAGGGGCTTGAAGAGAAAGAAAAACTTCTGAGAATTTTCCGAAAACTCTATTGTGCTGTTGGGTCAGACAACTTTGTCATAAATTTATAGGTACTTAAACCGTTTTGAGATAGGAAAATATCTGAGTCGCTTTCAGCATTAGTCGGTTTTGTGATGTTAATATGAATGTGGGATGTATCGTTCACCATAAAGAAAGTAAAGGATATTGGACATAAACTACAAACCATTTGGATTAAATCTCTAGTCACTTTAGTCGTCTCGCGTTACAGGAAAAGTGACCTAGACAGCATTCTATTTACACAACTGATAGCATGGAAATTCAATAACAGGAATTCTTAGATATGATTTGTGTTTTTTAATATAGACTTGGGAAGAACGGCGAGTCATTACTACATCACGTGTGAAACGATGGAAGTTTTCAACACTATGGTCCGCAAGTCTATGACTGAAGGATATGTCTTAGAAATGCTCACGAGGTGTTCGGATTTCCAACAATTGAAGGTGTGTAAATATTATTTGATATAAATGTTAAAGAAACTTGTTTTTTTGTTTATCTATTTTCTACATTGATTACATAAACATGTACCATCTACAAAAAAAAATTGAAAGTAAAAGGCTATAAGAAACACAAGTAATATTTCTGTAAACTATTATTAGTATACATTTCCGGTTACGTTATGTGTTAAATCATCATACCACTGCCCTTATAAAGAAATAAGTCACATAAGTTTTCGCCATTTATGAAAGAGATTTCAGTCCTAATAATATTTTGTAAATCCTTTCGATTATTTCTATAGTAAACTATTAAAATTATAAAAAGTGTAATAATGATATAGTAAACTATTACAATTATATTTTTTTATCATAATAGGTGAGAAAGGAAGAGCTAACAGAACTATGGCAGTTGAAGGAAAACTATTGCGAATGGAAGATAGAAGATGCACCAGAAGATATTCATTGGAAGATCAATATCCTGCTGCAAACGTACCTGTCAAGGGGACGGGTTAACGGCTCGTCTCTGCAGTCGGACCTTAATTATATCAGTCAAGTAAGTATAGTGATAAGTTAGTAAAACTGTATGTTTATTTTTCTAAATTATTTCTTACGGAATTATGAATGTGCATAGGTTGAAATGTTATATAAACGATTCTACTTTTACTTTTCTTCATAGGCAAACAGACATATAACGCAAACAGACAAAAACGTCGTATACATATACTTTTAGGATGTGATTTCTTATTTTTAAGATCAAGTGCGACAATAGCGAATGTCATAAATGTTACTTATAAATTTGCATCAGATACCTACGATGAATCTAAGCCGAAAAGACATATGAATATATAGCGCATTTTTAGTACACCATTTAACCTAAAACTATACATACTTACAACATACTTAGGGTTGGACGTAGTTTGATAGACTATTGAGATTATTAATTAATAATCTTAGAAATTTTTAAGAATATAATTGTATACTTATACTCATGTACCTTCCAGAACGCAGTGCGTATAATTCGAGCTTTATTCGAAATCACACTACGTAAGAACAACGCTTACATGGCGGCCTTATACCTCAAAATGGCCAAAATGTTAGAGCTACAACAGTGGGACTTCTACAGCTACATGCGACAGTTCAACTGCTTTCCACCCGAAGTTTTAAGGCACTTGGAAAGTCCGACTATCATGTCTCCAGATCAGCTGAGAGAAATGGATTGGAGAGAAATAGGTATGAATACATAATATACGTACTTCCTTTATCTCTTTCTTGATGAATATGATGTCTTTTTGATCAGACTTAGCACTAAAGGCGTTGATGGTATAGATAAATAAAACTGGTGCAAGAAAAAAATAGCTATATCAATTGCTCAATAGCATTATTGTCCATTGTCCATAGTATATCTATCTTCTTCATCTCCTATGGTGTGTTAATAATATTGATAAATAGTAAGAATTCTATATATGCCGTATTGGGAAATATAATCTTTAACCTATTATTACACTAACGGACATATTATATAAAGAAGGTATAATAATCATAAATTGTATCTTATTATTTCTCCATCACAGGTGATCTGTTAAGAAATCCAAAAGCGGCTAGGGTTGTCAAAAGTCGAGCTGAAGAGTTTCCCGCATTAGAAATGGAGGCCTCACTGCATCCTATTACGAGGACTGTGCTAAGGATACGACTCACTATAACAGCTGATTTCAAGTAAGCATATTGGTATAATACACAGGCGCACTCTTTCGCTGTGGAGAACCACGAAGATATGTAGGTCACTTTTAGTATTATTTGTTGTGATGTCAATACGATTAAATATTGGTGACAGATTGCTCAAATAATAAATTCCCTGATACTCCTATATTATGAAAGAAACTTGAATCTCTATCAATGTGGTATCACGTAACGTTTATGGATGCGTGCGTAGATTTTGTAATGTAAATATAGAACAACCCTAATGATGATTAATAATTAACGGGACTTATAGCGTAAGTTTAGTTTTTATATAATAAAATTACCTTTATTAACCCGACGTTTCGGCTACGTTGCAGTAGCCATGGTCACGGGCAGACTGACTCAGATAAGTCCCGTTAATCATGAGTATAAATCGTGAATCTCTTAAAACTATAACCCTAATGATATGTTATCATGTTATTAATAGATGGAACGACCATTGCCATGGTAAAGCTCCGGAAGCCTTTTGGATTTGGGTGGAAGATCCAGAGAGTGATATCATGTATTATCATGAATACTTCCTTATCACGAAAAAGCAGGTTAGTATTCATTTACATGAATGTTCATGCTTTGGAATTTTAAATATATTTTCTAGTTATTAACTGGAAAGGTGGAGAGATTATAAATTTTAGGAAGACACTAACGGTTACATTTTCATAAGATTATGTCAACTTCTAAAACGTTACTTCCATTAACCTATGCTAAATATCCTAAATATTTTCCAATGTTTAATAGTTTTTCGGGGTGTTGCTTAGTTTTTTCTAGGTACCACAGATATGGTCATGATTCACATACTAAATAATATCTTTTTACTATTCCAGGTTATCACAAAGGAACCGCAAGAGTTAGTTATAACAATACCAATCAGTGAACCTCTCCCGCCACAATACTACATTAGAGCTACCTCAGAAAGGTAAATATTGCGAAGAATTTTAGTTGGTTTCGTAACATAAGTATGAAAGTCATCATATTTTCTAGGTTAGATATACGTTTGTCTGATCGATTTAGTCATAAGAGAAACAAAAAATACATATATTAATGCGCATGAAAAAATAATGTATATATTGTTTTTTAGATGGCTCGGATCTGAAAGCGTTTTACCTTTGACATTCAAACATCTAATACTACCAGAAACACATCCACCGCATACAGGTAACTTTATTTACTTTATTGTGTGACCAAACAACTAATTTTTTTTTCCATAATCACTCAACCATCTCACTACCTCCACTCACATTACTGTCACGAATTTGTCATTTGTCGTTACATCGAACTCACCTTTTATCTCATAGCCAACACCTAACATGAAAGTTGGTGATCCATGTTTCCAGATACAGGCGATGACGGTTGTCAATTATATTACCAATTCCTAACCCTGGGATATAAAGCAAGGACGTTAATACATAAAATAAACATATTATTAAATTTGTTTCCAAATATAGGATTCCGCCTCTCCCTAAACCAAACATATAAAATAAAATATTTCCTATCTCCCACAGATCTTCTTGAACTCCAACCGTTGCCAGTGACTGTCCTAAACAACCCTTCATACGAGATGCTGTACAACTTCTCCCATTTCAATCCGATACAGACGCAAATCTTCCACTGTTTGTACCACACGGATAATAACGTGTTGCTTGGAGCACCCACTGGGTCGGGCAAGACCATTGTAGCTGAAGTAGCCATGTTCAGAGTGTTTAACCAGTATCCGGGGTGTAAGGTAAAGTTTTGATAGATTTTGTATGTCTTTTTATGTTAATTTGATTGTGAGTTAAAGTATTCATAAATAAGTAAAAGGAAACTGTTTAAAATCACTGATGTAATTTAACACGATAAGTTTTCGGTATATTTGAGGCATGTTTTTTAACGATAGTCCTCAATCGCAGAGAAAGTAATTTATTGCCTCACTCAATCCACCTTGTAGATTAATAGATAGTCAGCACGTAGTGTAAGAATAACAGTTTCATAGCGATCTGTGCAGGTGCTTACTGTTTACCTGTTCTGCAAGCTTCCTCACCGTTTTCTAGTAACATATAAATGATCAATATCGCAAGTTGCATTGTAAGTTGGTATATGTTCTTTAATTGTAATGTAAACACCGTTTAACTGCAGGTTGTGTACATAGCGCCATTGAAGGCGTTGGTCAAAGAAAGAATCAAGGATTGGAAGGTGCGCCTCGAAGAGAAGCTTGGCAGAAAAGTTGTTGAACTTACGGGTGAGTTATTATCACATGGTCACACTTTGGGCAAATTTTTAGAAACGAATGAGAAAACAAAGACTTTTTTTATGTTAGCAGTATAAATAAAGGAAAAATAAACGACAAATACATAACAAGGACCTTATTTTAATAACGAGTAAGGCATCTGCTACATCTATCATGATCAATCTAAGATATAATGAAGATTATTATTATATCTCCTTCATCTTGCAAAGAAGCTCGGTAACTTAACATCACTCTGTCACATTTTATATACCCATCTGAGACGCATATGTAACTAACTCATAACCTAATCGTGTCCATTAGCCCTTAGTCTCCTACGAAGTGCGAAGAAAAAAGGAAACTATTCCATATATTTACGTCCCTCACTTCAACCTATATATAACATTCAAACCATATTTTTTTCTAGGTGATGTAAGCCCAGACATTCGAGCTATCAAGAGCTCTCACGTAATAGTGACGACACCTGAAAAGTGGGACGGTATCAGTCGGTCGTGGCAGACCAGGAATTATGTTAAAGATGTGGCATTGATAGTCATTGATGAGATTCATTTGCTAGGGGAAGATCGAGGGCCTGTGCTTGAGGTTATTGTTTCTAGGTACGTGTAAATATAGTTACATTATAGAACGACTTTATTTAAAAGCTCTCAGCCAGTCTCAATCAATCACAGTGCACTTCGAAAGACGTTTAAAATGCATATAAGCGCCGAGTGAGTGTGAGGAGATGTATGGAGCGAACGTGGTTTGTCATGATCGAAAGAGATGTGGATACATTATCCCGGTATTAATAAAAAGCATGTCATTGATAAAGGAAAACACCATGAAAAAATCTACGTATTTTTTAAGATATTCGACACGTAAACACAGCTAGTATACATCACTGTACTGCATTAATAATAATAATAAAAGCGTTTATTTACACCCACAAAAACGTACAAACTAGGGGGTATATTTGTGCATGTTGCGAACAAATATTGCATTATGCGAATGGATATTGAAATGTTAGTTATATTTTACAAAACATATACTGAACATATGAAAATCAAACTATTATTAATTTTCAGGACCAACTTCATAGAATCCCACACTGCGAGGAGGCTAAGAATAATAGGTTTATCCACAGCTCTAGCCAATGCTAAAGATTTAGCCAATTGGCTCAACATAGGGGAGATGGGGCTCTATAACTTCCGACCTTCTGTTCGGCCTGTGCCTTTACAAGTAAGTTGTATAGTGGTAGATAATAATTGAAGAGAGGAAGAATAAATATAATGCTGTCTAGCTGGCATTGTCCCGAGTATACCGCATAACTAAGGGAATATGTTTATAGTTGATAAGCTATTCACAACAGATATTTCTAAGTTTTCTAACATCTTTTTTCCAAATACATTCTAAACGTGACGAAAGGACCTCACTTCGGTCGGCACCATACGTTCTGCCTAGTCCTAGAAGAACTGGACGTAAGTGTGTATTGTACCAATTATTTGAACTCTTTCAGATGTATATATGTACCTCAATATGTGGTATACAAAAATAAAATAATAGTAGTAGTAGTTTCAATCTCTAAACCATATAACCTAACCATTTACCATAACAATGATATATATCAACTATAAAATGTCCCTCTCTATTCCAGGTACATATATCAGGTCATCCCGGTCGCCATTACTGTCCGCGTATGTTGACCATGAACAAACCCACCTTCCAAGCTATAAGGACCCATTCACCCTGCGCCCCTACTCTAGTATTCGTGTCGAGTCGACGGCAAACAAGGTAATTTAAATATAATATAGGTCATCAGAAAAATAACTACATGAAGTTTGAAATATTGCAAATAATTTGCACGCCACGTATACCTGGTCTTTTTTTATAGTTATCAATTGTAATTACTTCTGGATTTGATTTTTACTTAGGTACGCATCACGAAAATCCTTTCTCATATCGATTTATGATCAGTTTCAGGCTAATATTCATTCTGAAGCATCATTTTTAGTATCAGACATACATGAAAGTCTAATTAACTGAGATGAGAAATTTGCAGCCGAAATATCCATTAAAAATATTGAAATCCATAAATTTTGGATTTAATTCCTATTGGAAACTTAAGTTTTTTATCGAACTACGGGTAGCCTAACAAAATATATGTCTAAAAACATATTATATGTCTTAAAATACATTATGCCTCATATATTTATATCATTACACAGATTAACAGCACTCGACCTCATAGCTTATTTAGCAGCAGAAGATGACCCGAAACAATGGCTCCATATGCAAGAAAATGAAATGGAACAACTATTATCAAATATAAAAGACTCCAATTTGAAACTTACTCTAGCCTTTGGAATAGGTATACACCACGCCGGCTTGCAAGAGAGAGATAGGAATACTGTTGAAGAACTGTTCATTAATCAAAAGATACAGGTAAAATTTGATTGATGTTATTTATTCGAAATTAGTAGATGTGCTTAAATAACTATGTTTGAAATTCGTAACTTCTTGACAATTCAACACCTACTTTTTGAAGATGCATAACTTTAATCACGTTCTTCGTTTCGTTTCGAGATTAACAGAATCTCAGAGACAGGATCTCGTAAATTATTTTTAATATTATTGATATGGATTGTTGTCAGTTTTGTAGTCGATCCCCTTATGGGTTACATTGCCCTTAAACGTTTAACTGACTTCTACTACACGCAGCGTAGAAAGTCAGCTAATCAGCTTAATATTTTAGGCATAAACTAGCTCAGATCTCTTACATTTTGACATTGGAACGTTTAGTGCCTTATAATTATTCGAATACTACAATATAACTTATATTCCAGGTGCTAATATGCACAGCAACCTTAGCTTGGGGCGTAAATTTCCCCGCCCATTTAGTGGTGATTAAGGGCACGGAGTATTTCGACGGCAAACAGAAGAGATATGTGGACATGCCCATCACCGATGTACTGCAAATGATGGGTCGGGCTGGAAGGCCTCAGGTAAGAAACTTGACATGTACTTAACTTTACTTGTACTTTGTAGTATTAAGTAGAATGGTACCTCATTTAAAGCAGAGTGGATTCCTTTATGTTACCATAGAAATATTATCTTTCCTGGGCTAGGAAATCAATGAAGTATGTGTTAGTTTTTTATTTTATAGTTATATACACCAATAACAGGTTGTAACCTGTCTTTGAAACGGTTAAAGACAACATTTGACGAATTAACTTCAATAATTTAACGTTATTGCCTCTTTATCGTAAGACAACTGAGAGCTTAAAACAATATAATAATGATAAATATAGTAAAGATGAAATTAAAACGCCTGTGGCATTCCACAATTCTATACTAATATTTAGTGAAAGGGAACGGTAGGTTCTATCGAAAACTTACCTGAATAACAAAACTGTATAAACCAACTACATATATAGACTCACTTATTAAATAGTTCTAATATCTTCACTCACAGTACGACAACGAAGGTGTAGCAGTAGTCTTAGTCCACGATCAGAAGAAGAATTTCTACAAGAAGTTCCTTTACGAGCCGTTCCCAGTTGAGTCCAGCCTCTTAGCAGTGTTGCCTGACCACATCAATGCTGAAGTTGTAGCGGGTATGTGTGCTTTTAATTTTATGCTCTGTGACCATCTTTATAAAATAATAATCGTCATGGTTTTTGGTTATCTTTTTGTGTGATGGATGTAATGTGTAACATTAAGTAAACGTATAGTATTGTGCTAATACACCACGAATATAGAACGCGTGTGACCTTACTTATAAGTTACTAGTAAAACTCATCGCGTCGCGTCAAGAACTAATAAATAAATGTTTCAGATGTTGGGCAATAATTTTTTTACCTGTTGGCCTATCCAAAATATTAATCCAATCATAACCTTAATAGTATATTAAACGAGACTGTTATAATTTCTCCAAGGTTTTGTCCTTCACAGAGATAAATATAAACTACAAACAAAATTTACCTATAAAAGAAATAAATATATATATCGTTCAAGGTAGCGATCCATAGTCTCTATCTACGCCGTTAGGGCAATAGAGGTGTGTATGTAAATAAATATACAAGAAAGCTTCCACCTCATATGTATATATTTTTTTCACAGGCACAGTACAAACTAAACAAGACATCCTAGACTATCTAACATGGACCTATTTCTTCCGCCGTCTCCTAAAGAACCCGTCATATTACAATCTGGAAAGCATTGAACCTCAAGATGTGAATGGTTATTTGTCTAATCTGGTCCAATCGTCGTTGGACGAGCTACTCGGTGCTAATTGTGTGGAGATTGAGGAGGTGAGTCTAAATAATTTAAGGTATAGGTGTACGTTTTTCGGTGCCGGTTTTTTCGTATGTAATAAGAGGCGAACGGACTAGGGTATCGTACTATATTAGACATTGTATGAGGACGTATCACGTTTATTGCATTCCTTTGCTAACTATAAATTGATAGTTATAATAAAATAGTGTGTATGAGAAGTTGCATGAATGTCAATGAAGCGAAAGTGATCTGTCATAATCGAGACAAATGGTGATCCGTGATCTCTGCCTACCCCTCTACAGGGAATCAGGCGTGATGTGTATGTATGTATTATAATAAAAGTGACCCAAGATGTATTCATTCCGCAATGGATTGAGCTATAGCTGCTGAATGAGGAAGGAAGTTGGTTATACGTACTTATAATATTAAGAGAACAACACTTTTACTAACTAATAATTAATTTTCAGGATGACCGTACAGTGAACACAACGTGGATGGGTCGCATCGCCTCCTACTATTACTTATCCCACAAAACCATGAGGCATTTTACAGAGAACTTACACGAGAATCAATCTATGGAGGAATTGTTAAGGGTGTTAGCTGATTCTTACGAATACTCCACGCTACCTGTGAGGCATAATGAAGACGTGCTAAATGGGTATGTTTGAGCTTGGTTTTGTTTATAAGATATCGTAATAAGATATATAGCAGTATGTTAGTTATCTTCTTCGTCAGTTTTAGTAAATAGAAGTGAGTGATACGACAAATTTTTTCAGAGTCGTTTATAGTTTCCTAAATATTACAATAGTATTATACATAT
The DNA here is from genome assembly GCA_030578115.1 of Leucoptera coffeella. Taxonomy (NCBI): domain Eukaryota; kingdom Metazoa; phylum Arthropoda; class Insecta; order Lepidoptera; family Lyonetiidae; genus Leucoptera; species Leucoptera coffeella. Next base: position 17,831 of record JAMBLF010000688.1, on the reverse strand, counting down.
ATCACTTCCCTAAACTCTTTATTTAAGGAACTTAAAGACCTGATTATCTAACATTGACCTCCATCATCATCCGTACAAGTTTGAACTATATAACTTTTCAACGTACATTTTTATCATCTTGATAGGTTTGCACCCAATACGAAAACAAAATCAGTAACATTATATAAATTACTAGGTACCCGCTCCGGCTTCGCACGGGTATAAAATATATAGCCTATTCCACTATTTAATGGATGTTATTATTATGGTTGTGAATGCGTTTGTTTTTGTTTTTGCATATAAACCTTCCTCTTGAATCACTCTATCTATTAAAAAAACGGCATCAAAATCCGTTGCGTAGTTTCAAAGATTTAAGCATACAAAGGGACATAGGGACAGAGAAAGCGACTTTGTTTTATACTATGTAGTGAAGCATTAATGCATTTAGTACTTCCGTTCCAGTGTTATATAATTTATCTAATTCCAGGGAGCTAGCAAAAGACTGCCCTCTGTCGGTGGATCCGTTAACTTTAGACTCGTCTAATGTGAAAGCTTTCCTGCTTTTACAAGCACATATGATGAGGGTACAGTTACCGAATACTGATTATCTTACCGATACCAAGTCGGTATTGGATCAGACGATTAGGATAATACAGGTAAGGAAATACTATATAGATTTTGTGATCATTATTGTTTAGTAGTTAGAGGTTCGCTTGTCCGTCTTCGCAATAGTAAATGATTTAGGGCCACATTAAATCCACTTTTAAGTAGGTTTAGTTATATACGTTGGTATATGTCTGGATATAGGCACTGACTTAAGCAGTTGTGGAAATAATAAAGTTCTAAATTATAATGTCTATCAATGTGATTTGATATTTAGTTTTATACTAACCAGTGATTAAATTTAGTTTCAAGATAATTGAGATAAAGAATAATTACAATAAATATTAAAGAATTAATTATATTCAAAACAAGGATCAGCAATAATCCGTGACGTAAGATAATGTATTTTAATTTTTTAACAGGCAATAATAGATACGTCAGCAGAGCATGGTTGGCTATACGTATGTCTATCCGCTCAGATATTAATGCAAGCAATAGTTCAAGCTCGTTGGCCCACCGAATCACCCCTAACAACACTTCCCTACATAGAATCACACCATTTGTACGTGTTTACAAAGATTAGTAATGAGACTAAGAAACCGTGTATGTTGTTGAACGGTTTAAAAGTGGCTTGTATGAAGAATTATGAGGTATTAGCCCAGCCAATGAGAAAGGAGTTTGATGAATCGCAGATTGAGAAAATATATAAGGTAAGTGTTTGTTGTTAGTAAAGTTTGTATACTTATTTTTTATTACAATGCAAAGGTATTATTATTATTGGTATCTGTTTCATTTTTTAATAATGTAAAGCTTTTTTTTATATGTGAATTCACAAACTAGATATTGTTAAAGTACAATGACCTAAATTTTGACAGTTAAATTTACATTAGTCTGCATACATTATGCGGTTTGTGATCTCTGGGTGTAGACTGTATTTATAAAACATACCTCATTGGTCAGGTAAGGTTATAATATGTTTTAGATTCATGTACGTGTTTCCTGTATGATAATAATTTCAACAGACAAAAGAAAGAATTTTAACCGTGTAATCCGTCTATCGACTATGAATATACAAATGTAAATGCTACTGGGACATGTATATTGTTATTTTAATAGCATAATAAATACTTAGTTGACGGAACAAAAAGTTCTGTAGAACTGTTCTTTACATTTAGCCTGTTTTTAAACACAAAATATCAACTTATTACAATATATCACCAACCCGATATTTATTTATATTCATAGTTCATCACAAACGATAATATATAAGCTTCACAACCATTATGATTTCAAAGGTTCGTGAGCTCATCTCCTTAATCGCGAAATATGCAAAGTTTATTCATTCACTATTTATTCCGATCTTGCCAAACCATTTACGCTTCATTGACATGAATATGCGTATACATAATATACACACTCAGCAAATATAGGAACTTCTTAACGTCACCCTTTTCAAGTCTGTACGTAAAGTATAGTTTATATAATAATGTCTTTCCACAGGTACTAATGGACATGCCAACGTTAGATATAAAGATGTGCGTACGCGGTGTCTGGTTCGATTCCGACGGTGAAGATGAAAGAAGGATACGGCAACCACAAGCAAAGGATGAGTGGATACCATTACATGCGTCTCAGGTTTGTATAATAATTAGTATATACACATACTCATATATTCATTTTATTTACTATGTGAGACCGGGTAATATCACGATAAATTAATAAAGATATCTGATTACCTTTATATATTCATACATTCTACTACTATCCTAGGTCAGTTATTAGCGTTGGTTGTTATGGCATATGGAAAATTGGAGATTTCGTTTAGTCCCGTGTTAGTCTGACTAAACTACCACGTGTAAAAAAACTAGCAATGCGAACTAACTGCCGTTCTTTCCGGTATGTCGTAGGAAGCGACTAATGGATAAGGCGTAAATGAATAAAGTTGTACTTATAAATTCAATCTTGTAATAATTCCGTAATTCTTTGTGGGCAACTCAAGAGCTTTACCACTTATACCTACTAACCACTCAACATTACAGGAGTACACAATAAACCTAGAAATGCATAGGCGAGGGGGTAACGCGAATACAGTGCACTGCCCAAGGTTCCCCCGAGGCAAGAACGAAGGTTGGTTCCTTACTTTGGGGACTATGGAGTATGGAGAACTCCATGCCTTGAAGAGGATAGTGCCTAGAGGCTACAATAGTTCGCATCAGGTCACGCTGTTCACGCCACAGAATACTGGTAAGTTTATACCATGGAGTAATTAGTAAGGGGAGTGCGCCTTACGCAATATTTGTATGGAAACTAGCGTGGCATTTCGCGGCGTGAAACGAGGAACGCGTGATGGAGGGGAGATTTGGCCTCCGCACCGCGTAACGGGGACCGCTCCTTACGCCGGGTCCTCTTTATATTTGGTTCGTGGTTTATACACATCGAAACCAAAAATATACTAAGCGTGTAGAACAAAAGAGCCTGTATGAGGTTGAGTAAAGCAAGTAAGATTTGTCAGGATCGTTCAAGGTCCCGTTAGAAACGTGGATAAATGTATGTTTAAAATCAAATATAGATTGAATACAAAATATATTTATAGGTATTCCCTTTTCTCGGAACAGGTACAGTAGTCGGAGCTTGTTCATTTTACGGTTTACTACCTGTCACATTAAGTACTGACATTCTGGTTTACAGATAGACATACAAATTTCGGCCTACTCCGTAAGGGAGAATGGCGGTTAAATGTTTGTTATTCTTGAATACAAATTCACTTGCTTATGACAAATCTCTTTTGCTTTATGTCAACCATTGACCTTTGCAAGTATGCTCGTCTATTTTTGTAAAATATATATTGGACTTTACATTATATAGCTAGAGTAGGCAGAGATCACGGCTCTCCATCTTTCCCGATTCTATCGAACCACTTTCGATTTATTTACATTCATACACCTCCTACTACACACTCGGCGGATATAGTTATCTTACCATGCATATCTAATTAACCGAAACAGCTGGTACAAAATTTTCCACGTGTATGTCACAGATCCTATTCTTTTAAATAGACGCCAGTGCCACGGACATATGGAACACTATTGTTTTCGTTGCTGTTATCTCATGAGAAGTGCCCATTAATAAACATCTCTACGTATACAACAACTACTAATACGCAATAACAGATACAGACAAGCGAATGTGTTCTGCCCACAGAATATAATGATTGCGATGTGTTTATTATGTTTACGTTTCATTTTTTGTTCCAGGCCGCATAGTGTATACTCTATACATAATGAGCGACAGTTACCTTGGTTTAGACCAGCAATACGACCTCCAGTTTGAAATCATAGACCCCTTGCCACCAGAGACTGTAGAAAGATTGTTTGACTATGAAGAAAAAGTGCTTTTTGAATAGTTTGTAATTCAGCGGAGAGTTCTTATTATTTATTATGAAAAATATAGTGAAAGCTTAATATGTATTTGCTTTTATATACTTTCGGTTAAGGCATATAAATTATTATTTAAATCAAGGTTATTTAATTGTGTTTATTTGTTTATTCATTTTTTGTTGATAAACAAATGCTATAATAAAAAATTCTAAGAGTTTCATTCGCGAACATAAAACAGTTATTCTGTACAGCTGATTGTATTTATTTATAGACAAATATGTACGTATATGCTATAGATTTAGTTTTATAGTAAATTAAACTGTTTAAGTGATAATGCATACTAAGATTGTTAGTATTCAGTAGTTACTTAGTTTAGTTTGAGATCAATAATTTAAAATTTTGTTAATATTGGCTACAACATAGTGTGCATTAGGAGAGGCCTATGTCCAGCAGTGGATGTTTATCAGGTTAAGAGTGATTCTTCACTGAAGAATTTGGAATTATTGTTATCTTTTTTATATTGTAAAAATAATAAACATAAACTTTATAATCAACCTTTTTTATTGAAATTCAACAAACATTTCCTAATATGACTTCACAGTCCAATTGGCATTGTTACCAAAAGGACATTTATTTAATCAGCTATTACTTTATTACAATTACTTACAAACTACTCAGATGAGATTAAAGTGCAATTGAATGTATTATTAAATCAGCATAAGCCCTATTTACGTAAAAAAATTGCATAATTTGTTATTAAGTGCCTAAATTTAGTATTTATTTTAGTAATACACTAAAAAATTGGCAAAATCTATTTGGCTAACGCTTATATAGCTATGAAAGAGAATGCAGTTTTGATTCAGGAATTATATTAGAAATGCAAACACCACTTTATTCATGTGGTTTCATAAAATGAAAAACAAATATTACACCAAATTAATGAGATTTTATAAAGTAGAAGCAAAAACATATAAAAATATTTGGTATATACATCTAAATGCTGATAATCTAATCAGAGTCTACATAATTCACTGGTATTATTACAACTCAGACAATGTCAGCAATCGTCCGAGTTCTGACAATATGTTATTTAGTTTTCTTATCTGGTTTTGTGGTTCTAGCTTCAGACACAATCTGCCTTTCTCTCCTTAAAATATTATCTAGCTGTTCAGAGAACGCATCAAATGAGAATTTGGCCTCAAAACGTTTCTTGCCTGCATCACCAAGCCTCTCAGCCAGTCCCGGCTGTATGATTAGCTTTCTCATGGCATCAGCAAACGACTTGCTGTTCGGTTGGCAAAGGAACCCTGTAACTTCATCCACTACCGTCTCAGTGGGTCCACCACTGTTCACAGCAATAACAGGCTTACTAAAGTACATAGCTTCTAATGGCACAATACCAAAGTGTTCATTTGAAGGAGTGTAGACCAGCGCCCGGCAATGATACAGAAGGGAAACTTTCTCTATATCGGTTGGAGACTTCATAAAAGTAACTTTATCTTCTATATCAAGTTCGGTAGCTAGATCTGTTAATTCAATGTAGTGATCCATGTTTTCAAGGTTGATTGGATCGAATCCTCCAGCCATTATAAGATGGACCTTATCCCAGTTTGTTTTGTCCAATAAATGCTTTAAGTGCTCTAGAGATCGCAAAGCCAGCTGTAGATCCTTCTTTCTTTCATAGCGGTTTATTGATAGAAACACTATTTTATCAGTACCAACTGGTACTACTTCCTTCAGAGGCTTTGGTGAGGTAGTCCTAAAGAATTCAGTATTTATAGAGGGATAACATATATCAGGTACCTCACTTATTTTGGGGAAGGCATCCCTGTATACTCTTGCTGTGTATTTGCTATTTACTAACACCTTGTCCGCTTTAGCAGTAGTGTATTCTTCTAACCAGTTCAGTGGAGCTCTGTACAACTTCTTGAGAAAGCCTCCTTCACTAGAAAGAAGCTTGTCAGGATGATGGCAGTAAAATATCACTCTAAAGGGATTTTTAGCCAGTTTCAAAAACGGAATGCACAAAGAAATAAGATCACAAAACACTAACATCGGTTCGTCTTCTGGTATGACGTACCATGCCAAATAAACCGCTGCATACACCATACGAACATACGCCCAGGCTGCTTTGAATCTTCCGAAGATTGAGCGCGGTATCCAATCGCCAACTACAGTCACTGGTAATGTGCCATCACGGGTTTCGGCGAAACAATGTGTAGGGTCGTGGTGATTCGTGTAAAAGCATACTTCATGTCCTCTATTCTTGAATGCTATTGCGGCATCCAACACAAGTCTTTCGGCACCGCCGATCCCCAAATCAGGATGCAAGAATATTATTTTAACCATATTTGCGATTCCATACGCAATCAATCACAAAATAATAGGCCTTTACAAAAGGCCTCAATTTTGGGGCACTGAGTATACATATACTAGGGTATATATATAAATAAACAATAGGGTGAACAAATTAATATCTGTTATTACTTTTATCCAAAGACGGTGGTTTATCTATTTAGAGATCCCGCCACATAAGGTGGCAGTTGGAGGCGTCGCCACAGTCGCGTAATTCAGTGTTACCAGTAAACACGCCAAAACTAGCCCTCACTGTGCCATACGGCTCGATACATTATAGGTTTCATTTGTAACGGTCTTTGGTTGCAGAGCTATAAACTCAAATAAAACAAATTAATATATCAAAGTCAAAATATGTTTATTAAACTATTTCAAACATGATTAATAATTAACGGGACTTATCCTTCTTATTATATATTACATATATTATGTGTTCCTTCACTCTGTCCGCAATAGACCGTTTAGTGTGTTCGACGTAGGATTTCCCACAGCTGCAATCAATCTTATACACACCCTTATATCTTATATCATGAGTATAAATCGCGAATCTCTTAAAACTATTGTTTCAAACATGGCACTGAGCATTGTCTTTACATATTTTTTACCGAGGTTAGATCAGCGGAGACCCTAGCTTGGAGAAGAACTAACAAGAAACTCCGGAAATCAATTTATTATAATCACCCTTAACAAACATAAAAATTACAAAGAGTGGGCAAAAACCACAACGCTGGTAATACTAAATTTACCTTTCATACAAAATAACACGCAATGGCGGTAACGTCAAATTTAGTTCCAAGTTTGGCTACTGCCACCGTATGTGGCGGGATCTCTACGTCTACGCGGAAGTCGGCACTTGACGTAAGTTGTGTCAACTTGTCAGTTTGTTATTACGTTCGACAAAATTAGCAATGACATGAAGCGGCGATAGATAACTTAGTTTCAGTCAATTTTAACAGGAATCCCAAGCAGTGTAATTTTAGTTTGGTTGAAAGATCACTGTAAATTACATTTATATAATATTGCAACTTATGTAATAATTAAAGTATGCTTACTTTATAAACTTCCTTGTTAACTTTATTTTTCATGAAATTTTAATCATGTAAACTATTAATCAAAGCTCATAGAATAATTAAACTACAGGTTACTCTTGAAATCTAGTGGAGGACCCTTGCCAGTCGCACCGATGACCTAAGGAGATCATTGGTTGTGGCTTGCTGTGTGCCTCACTCAGGTCATGGTTTTTTGTGGCTTAATCTGGGGGAGAAATCGCCATGGGATGTTAAAGGTCAAAATTGACAGTAACAATCAATGTTTGGGTTGTCTGGTACTGTATTACAAAGCTCATTCTGGTGTGTGTAAATATAATGAAACAACATGTAATCCACATTCATTATGTTTTATTAATAAATGCACATTCACTTCATATCTTACAATTCTACTTTTCTTTCTATTTTGACTAGTTCGACATGGAAGATAAGGGTGGCGCCACCTGGTATTTTTGGTGGAGAACCAACTTCCCCATAACCTACATCAGGTGGAATCACTAGTTTCCTCTGTTCGCCTTCGCACATGTTGAGCAGACCTTGATCCCAGCCTTTTATAACCTGGCCGACCCCAAGGGTAAATGTCAAAGGATCTCTGTTCTCAGAACTATCAAACACTGTACCATCCTCAAGTGTACCCTGGAAATGATAATAAAAATTAGGTAAATAATATCACTAACTTGTGCCAGTAAGTTCAATAGACTAGTGTGGGTTGATAATAAACTATTTGATCAATCCAAGCACATTCTGTTTGTTTGTTAACAAATTTAGATGAAGAAAGGGAATCCCTTTATGTATGAGTACTTGATACAGTAAAAAGGTGCTGACCTTATAGAATCTAAGTTAAATCATTGAGTAAAGTATAAAAATATCTTGGAATATTTCTTGGTTTTGGGGATAACAATGTAAGGAAGTGGATTCATTGAGAGAATACATTTAGTAACTGAAAATTAAAACATAGCTCCAAAACGCATCACTTCTTTGCTGAGTGAAAAAAAATTAATTGACGATTTTTCTAATATGCAGTTAAATTGCAAGTCTCAAGTGTAATTTTATTTTGATAATGCTAAGCTGTGCCAGCACCGTTTCATAAATAAACATAGAACTCTTACCTTGTAATGGACATGCAATAAGTCCCCTTTCTTCGTTCTTGTTGGGCATTCTGCTGGTCTCTTTTTGACTCCAATCTGTAAGGTTTTGGCCTTGGAACCGGTGCTTATATCAATAAGGCATAAATATATGAGACCAATCAATACGACACGGAGATGCATTATGACTTACGTGTTTCAAAAATACGCTTTACGAGGTAATTTAGGATTGTATGTATAGCAAGAGGTAGAATTATGAATACACTGTGTTCTCAAACAAATTAGTATCCTTTCCGATATCTCACCACTATTATTTATTATAAAAACAATTATATTAATAAATATCGAGCAATAACAAATAATTCCTTAACGTACAACAAATGCAAAGTACCAACCCTTCAATTTTCCTTCAAATATTGAAGGAAGTAATTGACCACAACTTAGTGCTATAAAGTATCTCTTTGACAACATTATAATAACATACTTAACATTGTTTTTGCTCAAAACATAAGTTAAAAGGTATTTAAATATTCGTAAAATGTAAAAAGACTCGATAAATAACACTTTAAGGAATGTTACTAAAACTCATTACAATGCGGCATGGAATACAGCTGGGAAAATAAAATATTTTATAAATATCAATAAAGTATTTATAATATTATCTTTAAACACGTACATTTTGTCCCTAGGCAGAGAATATCGAGCGTTACCTGGAGATCCTGATAAATGTCGAATGCATTATTCACACCCATAATCTTCTCATACATGCTCTTTTATTCTTCACGCTGCGTACACCCACCTTGAGAAGAATGTTTCCAATTTCGTCAATATATGCTCTATGCTTTGTCCAGTTTAACTGAACCTTCCAGTTTAGCTGTATAAATTTCTTTTAAAACTCTCCTTTCATCCATCCACTCCATGTGCCATTACATTATATCTTAACATACCTTTCCCTGTTTTCGTCACTACATTTTCTTTTATACAACAACGTTCATGAATTCTAAATTATATAATTCTACAAACCAAACAACAGAATATTTGATTCAATCTTGTGAGATTATAAATAAATAAGTAATAAACCAAACTAAACTAAAAATAAATGTTTATGTTTTGCGGTTGCTAAAAGAAAACTATTTAGTTTAACATAAGAAAAATACTTCGTTAGATTTTGGCTAAACAACAGTAAATGCAGTTACATTTATTGCATTTTGCAACAGAATAATTTTGTATAAAACCGATTATCCAAAGTATAAACCGAGTTCAAAGATGAGCCGCAAACCCCGGCAACTAGATAAATACTGGAAATTCCTTTTAAATAGAGTATCAGTGAGGCCGGAACATATTGAATATATAGAAAACTGTTTAATAGCTGAAGATGAGCCAGCAAAGCATACATATCACAAAATTATGGTGAGTTTACATGGACATGTACGATATTGAGGTTATATTTCATTTCGCATCTTTTATTTTTACTGATATTCTAATCCAATAAGTTAATTATAGGACCTCTTTAGGCTTATAGATTATTTGATTACATTATATGCTAAATTAGCTACATGTATAAAGGATCTCGTATTTTAAAATAGTCAATTTTACCTAATCCATACTTCTGTCTACTAATACATACTGTACTTGCCCATGATCTGAACAATACTAAGTACAAAGTTGTTGTAAAAAATGCCTGTGCAGATATTTTAAACTATTTATTACTTACAGATCCATAACTGGAACGATTCAGCAGAAAGCCTATTTGACAGCTTTAGTGAATACATTCACACCCCATTCATTCCTGTTCAATATAGTACCTCTGGCTTTATGAAGTCTTTCTACACAAACAATTTGAACGTGGTGTTGAAGCTTATTAAATGTGAATTTATGGTCGCCTGTCTTAACAGTATGTACAACATTGATGTGTTGTTTAATGATAAGACTTCATTGGAGCTTTTTGGTGAAGCATTTACTTTGCAAGAGCTTGTATCAGGTGTAGTGACTAACAGGTTCACAGAGCAAAAGGAACTGGATTTGTCCAACATATGCCATGCTCCAGGTTAGAACTTTGAATGAATTCTTTTATTCCATAGCTAATAGATTCATTATCCATTTCAAATTCCATTTTCAGGTCATGTTGTACATTCTCTGTATGATATGAACATATTGTTGAGTTTGCTGTTACTCAGTTGTACTAATACAGACCCTCTGTATTACTGGGTTCAGGGTTCAAATGCCTGAGCATGAACTAATGGAACAAAAGTTTCACTAAAAATAATAATTCTAAGGAATAGGTAGATTTCTTCATGATGTTACTCTTACCATAATTGATGAATTTTCCAAATATGTTATTCTAATGAAAATGTACATAGAAAAAATGAAACCTTTATTTCTCCAGGCTCCAAGGTTTGAACCCTGTGCCCACTGATACAGAGTCATGTTCCTAAGACTGAGCTTTGCGAAATTAATAGCTTATATTTAATACTGTAGGAAGAAAACATAAGGTAGAAGTGTAATGATTCCCAAACATGACACTAAACTAATTTCCTATTTTCAGAATTTGAAAGAAATCATTTGCAGTTTTATAAAGTGACACTGCTGAGTCTTTTCAAAATACTGATGATAAGAATGGCACGAGAAACAAAACGGTTGAACTTGAGCAAAAATAATTTGACGTAAGTACTTAATTCAGTTTTTCTAAAATCTATTTAAAACTTTTGTGCTATTACTGGGGAGAATATTTACATACATACATACACATCACGCCTGATTCCCTGTAGAGGTGTAGGCAGAAATCACGGATCCCCATTTGTCTCGATCCTGACAGACCACTTTCGCTTCATTGACATTCATACATCCTCTCATACACTCTCGGCGGTTATAGGTACTCCTAACGTCACCTTTTTTTAATATAGCGTCTATCTGACTGTTATATGTCTTATTAGGCCGGCCCCTACGTAACCGCCCTTCCACTTCACTCATATATATTCCTTTTGTCAATCTCCTATCATTCAACCGCATAACATGTCCAAACCATCGAAGCATGCTCTTTTCAATCTTAGTCACTACATCTTCTTTCAAACCGCAACCTTCCCTTATCACACTATTTTTAATTCTATCATTCAATGTTACTCCTAACATGCTTCTCAGTGACCGCATTTCGACGGCATTGATTCTACTTTCATGCTTCTTTTGCCATACCCAACTTTCACTACCATAAGTCAATGTTGGAACCAGCACAGCCCTATGAATAGCCATACGTGCCGATCGAGAAATCAACTGGCTACCCATAACACTATACATAGCCCCATTAATCTTATTACCTGCACACACTCTACGTTCAATATCTCCCTCACATTTTCCGTTACTAGTAAAAAGTGTTCCCAGATATACAAAATCATTCACTTGTTCGACTCTTTCATTATCTATGTCAATCTTGCACTCTGTCTTGCTAAGTCCCTCCATGACCATTACTTTCGTTTTATTTACATTAATTTTCATTCCTTTCCTCTTAAGGGACTCATTCATGCAAGTGACCATCTCCTGCAACTCACACGCCGATGACGCAAGAAGAACCTGATCGTCAGCGTACAAGAGGCATTTAATGATCAACTCGCCCATACGCAATCCTCTGTCACTTTCTTTCAAATCAGTCAAGCAACTATCCATGAACAGATTGAACAGCCACGGCGAAGCTACACAGCCCTGCCTCACACCCTTTCGGATACTGAACCAGTCTGAGTAGGCCCCATTAACCCTAACACAAGCTCCGGAATCCATATATAAAGACTTTAGAGCCCGTATTAAGGTACTGCCCAAACCAAACGCAGATAGCGCCCTCCACAAATCGTTCCGGGATACACGATCATACGCCTTTTCCAAATCCATAAAAGCACAGAAAACCTTTTGGTTCTTCGCCAAAAACTTTTCAGCCACCTGGCGTAAGGAAAAAACCTGATCTGTACATCCCATTCCCTTCCGAAAACCTGCCTGTACATCCCATATCTTGGTTTCAGTCTCACGAACAACTCTTTCAATCAATACTTTTGCATATATTTTTCCGACGATGCTCAGAAGGCTAATCCCCCGGTAATTCTTGCAATCTTGCAAGGGTCCCTTCCCCTTGTACAAAGGAACGATAACGGCCCTGCACCAATCTTTAGGCACACGTCCATACCGCCAACACGCATTAAAAAGTAAGTACAAGAGGTTGGCAACCACCGGGCCACCAGCCCTCAACATCTCCACGGAAATCCTATCATACCCTGCAGCTTTACCAGTTTTCATAGCTTTCAAAGCTTTGAAGATTTCTTCCATACTAATATCACTGCCATTATCATCCAAACTTAATTCAGATGTATCATCCTCAAATGATACATCCTCATTTTCAAACAACTCTTCAAAGTATTCCTTCCATCTTTTTAACGCCAAACACTCATCATTTATCAAATCCCCATTCTTATTCCTAACAGCACTCATTCTGGATCCTCCAGAGAGTCCCCTGGCCGTTTTGACCATTTTCCAAAATAGTTTGATATTTTGATGGAAACTCTCGGAGAACTTCCTTTCTGTCCTCTCTTTCACTTCTAACTTCTTTCGTTTCACGATCTCTTTCACTCTCTTTTTCAATTCTTTAAATAGTAACAATTTCCGTTCACAGTCTATAACATTCATATTGGTTGCTTTATTGTTGGCCTTACTTGCCAACAAATCCTGCCATGCTTTTCTCTTATCTTTTACAACCTTTCTTACTTCTTCATCCCACCATAGAGCTTGATTCTTTGGGGGAGCATTCGTCCTCTTGCGTACTCCACATACTTCGATGGCAGATTCCACCATATCATCCTTCAACATCCTCCAAACATTCTCAATTTCGTCCTCCTTGACATCTTCATTCAATGTACTAATTTGTTCTTCCACTCTTTTTCTATATCTTTCATTTACACCATCATCTTTCAATTTTCCTACATTTATTCTTTCCAATCCTGTAGTGGACACAGGAGCACGATGACGCCAACATTGGAACAGACCTCTCAATCGGCTGACGACCAAATGATGATCCGTTCCCACATTAACGCCCCGATACACTCTGGCGTCCACCACATGCCTTCTCAATCGATCATCCACAATAATAAAATCTATCATACTTCTGTCTACACCCCTTTCCCAAGTATACATGTGGATCTTTTTATGACAAAACATTGTGTTTGCCACAAAAAGTCCCCTTTCCAAACATATCTCGAGAAGACTTTCTCCATTCTCGTTCACTTTTTCATCTCCATACTTACCTAAAACACATTCATAAGAATCTCTCTGTACACCTACTCGACCATTAAAGTCCCCAATCATAATAACATTTTCATTCTGCTTACATTCTTTTAGTACTTCCCTTACATTCTCCCAGAACTCCCTCCGCTCCTCAGTTGGCCTCGACATGTCAGGAGCATATGCTCCAACCACGAATAAAAGTTTGAGGCCAACCTTAAGCCTTAACCATAAGAGTCTGGGATTCACACATTTATGCTCTTTCACACATTTATTTATTCGCTCTGATAGGACAATACCAACCCCCTGGCACGCCCGCTTATCTTGTTGAACTCCAGTCCAATACGCGGTGTACGTGCCATGAATGGTATTGCCCATTCCCTTTCGCTTCGTTTCATTCACACATAAAATATCTAATTTCTTACATTCCATCATCTTGCAAATTTCGTCTATCTTGCTCTCCACTGCTCCACAAACATTCAATGAAGCAAATCGGGTCTCCGTGACCCACGCTCCGCCTCTCCGGGGAGCCATTCGTGACGGGTGGCGAACCTCGTCGCCGCTTTTCCCCCCGGAGATTATCTGCGCCCCTGCTCCATTTAAGGAGCGCCGGGGACTCGGGGCCATATAACTATCGCCCATGCAGTTTTTTATATATTTTTTTTTATTATTAATTTTTATACACAAATTTATTTTTGAATCTTCTTGAAACACAAACACAAATAAACACAAAATTATCTTCTTCATAATCTTGAAAATTTTTTGCATCCCCATAACCTTCAAATAGTCCCTGGTCAATCCATCTTCCTTATTGAGAGTAGGGTACTCCAACTGCAGTTTGACGGGCAAGGTCCGCTTCTCTATTATGGCTTGGAAGTTCTCAAAAAACCAGCGTAGAAAATCAAAGGGCTGCGTTCTAAAAGCCGCTTTAGGATATTTTTTCGAAATATACGTGAATTTCGACGGAATCTTATATTGTTGAGAACAATGACGTTCTTCTTCTATTAATTTTGGCATGATTTATCATATTTATCCGTTCAAAACATTAAAAATACTATAAATTCATTTTCAATAAATATTTTGCTATTTCTCGTTATAATGGTTGCTATGGAGAATATTTCTTTGTTTAAAATCTTTTGGGAGCTAAAACTCAATTATTGTTCATAGATTTGACTAACTAGTACTTTTTAAGGGTTACTTACTGCATGCTTTACTGTATGTTTCAGGACAACGCCATCTGAAATACTGAATTTCTTTATTAAAAGTGAACTGACTGAATTGGATCTCAGGAATAATAATGTAAGTGACTGTTGGCTATATATTATACACATTCTTTAATACCTTCTGGGATGGACAGAGGAACAATAATATTTCCTAGGTCGCAATGAACCTAAAATACAGGCTTCTATAGAAACCTAATTTAGGTACTAATGGGTACTATAGACCGTAAGATGTTATTAGAAATATTGATGTAAAAAATATTACATACATATGCATTCACATCTTTTAATCCCTTTTGGGATGGATAGATTCTTGGACATGTATATACTAGGTCTCTTTTTAACATAAATATGGGGGTTTTGATCTCATATGGAACATTGGTGACACATTGCTAGCCTACAGCCCAAAAGACTTTATTTACTCCTAGTATCTTAGTGTCCTCCTACGACACGCGGGGATGGCCGCGAACTATATTTAATGTATGTGAATCTAAGCTACAATTTACCCACAGAGTGCATATTTGGAAACCTTTTGTAAACGTATCATATTATGTAATTTTTTTTCACTATTATTAAATAATTATTACAGATTCAAACAATGACAGAGGTGCGAGCGTTGAGTAAACTAGAGAAACTATGGTTGGAAGGCAACCCGCTATGTGACAATGAAGATCCTGTGACATACATCAGGCAGATTACTCACAAGTTCCCTAAGATTAAGGAAATTGTAAGCATTACTTTTATTGTGCTTTTGTCCTGTGCTAGCCTGGGACGTAAAAATAATGCTAAGTCACTGACGTTTTTGCCGGCATGTCCTAGGAGTAGACTAAGACTAGCTACCTGTCACGAATGTTCTGTTATAACATTGCAACCCCAGTATCTTTGCTAAACATACATCTTTGCCAACAATACCTTGGAGATATACAGGTATGGGAAACTTTTTAGGAACCATGTCATCTGATTTTGAGAAAAAGAAAAACTGCATAGTTAAATACTTTATTTGAAAAAAAAAACTGTATCCAGTTCGGGGATCAAACTCGGTTGCTATGAAAAAATAAACTTGCACTTTGCACTTCGGTGAACCCATAGTTGACTGAATAAGAGTAAACTTCGAGGTGCCTATAAACGCTCAGTGTGTATGAGGTGTATGGATTATAATGAGGAGTAAGTGGTTTGCCAGGATGAAGACAAAATGGGATCTCTGCTTACCCATTTGTAGGGAAACTTTAAGAATGTATTATAATTAGTTATTTTTAAACACTCGCGATTTATAGTCATTTTACTAACTATTGCATTTACTCATTTTATTTAAGGTAATCAGATATCTTTATTAATTTATCGTGATATGACCCGTTCTCACATAGTAAATAAAATGTGTATTATAATTAGTTATAGGTATCTCTCTAATCTGTTCTTTGTAATATCCAAACAGGATGATGTTCCAGTGAATACAAATGGCTTCATGTGTCCGTTCCAAAGGAATTTCTTTGTGACCAACGACAAAAAGACAAGGATGCTTGTGGAGAAATTTCTTCTCTTGTATTTTGGTCACACGGATTCGGCAACAAAGGATATTGAGAACTTCTACGCGCCTAACTGCACTTTTACAATGAGTACTACGTTTGAGTGTAAGTAAATTAACTTTACAAATTATTTATTTATATTATTTACAGTCAATAACGGTGAGGGACAAAATCGTGAGGAAACGTGCCTATCTCTCGGTATATGTAAAGCCAGTGCCTGTATTCGGTTCACTTTCTATCACGTTAGGTACTGCCTAGTAAAACGCGGCCTTCGATTGTTTCATACTTAACATGCCTTTGAAAATTTCGGAAGATTTAGGAGATGGGCAGTCAAGCCTCTGACGGGCACAATATAAAAGGGAGTCTGCGTGCAAAAGTCGTCAAGCGTATTTTTATGTATTTATCATCAATGAGATGTTTTCATGTCACCAAGGTTCTGTGCGCCCTGAATTAAAGGACGACCTACGACATGCCGGGAAGAACTGCTGTTAGTTACCATTCTTTTTACGTCCTAGGATAGGATAAATTTATCTATTTATTAATCCTAGCATTATAATTCGACGTAGCCTCAGTTGTTTGGGGCAGGGTACAGGATACCACTTGAGCATGTACCAATGGAAATGAAGTTTAATGAATTTCTATGTACATTTTCGTATTAAAAATACATTTACGGAATGCGTTGAATACAACGGTGAGGGAAAATCATCGTGAGGAAACCTACCTGTTCCCAGAACAGATAATAGTTAGTGCTTGTAAATGGCGACATGGCTGACCACCTGTCAAGTTGAGTACTAACTATCTGGTTAACACGTGGGTTCGAGGTGGCCATAGAATTACTACCTTCGCAATTGCGGAGATGGACACCTGAACGTCTGACTACCCCGCAAGTGTTAATGGCCGTGAACGCGTACGTACATTATACATAAATATAAATTAAATCTTACAGCGGCCCTAGAACACTCATGTATGCCCCTATTCTTCAAGCTATCCCGTAACATAATAGACCCGTTGAAACGAAGGCATACGATGTATGGCAACAAAATAGTGAAGGGTAACAAGAATATGAAGAATCTATTGGCGGCGTTCCCTGATTCGATACATGATCCGAAAACCTTTACTGTGGATGTGATACAGCATGATGTAAGATATAATATGATTGATTGTAACTAAAACGATATTGTATTGAGAAGTATAATAATTATCCCGTACCATACCATTAGGTTATAAATATAATTAAATATTAAAATATTCTAAATATAAAGTACATCATTTTTGTCGGTCGAGATTCCATCTCTTCATAACAAATGAAGTTATCTCTTAGTCAATCTGTAATTATAACCCACTAGTAATAGCTGTACGAACTTTAGTGAAAAATCTTTATACAGTTCTA